>CM073770.1:127343568-127576068 GCA_037158775.1 Hetaerina titia | reverse complement strand
TGGACGACTGCCGCCGACGCATTCGTGGATCGAATCCTTGAACCACGTCTCAATTTTAAACCTAATAGTATTATATACAATTGCATTTTAACCAAAAAATTCTACAAATATAAAAAACGCACGATCGCTCTTCATTGAGCGTCATCGTATTATGTAAAATTGCGATGAATTTCACCGACTCTTACAACCATTGTAGTTTAAGACGACTCTATATGAAAAATAGAAGAAAAAGGAGTATAATGAAAAGAGAAACTTTATAATTCCACATAGATTTATTAGACGGACGACCCAGGTTTCGACGTGGCACGTCGAAACCTGGGTCGTCCGTCTAATAAATATATGTGGAATTATAAAGTTTCTCTTTTCATTATGTTAAGTCGATTCCATGAAGTCACGCCCGAGACAACGAATTATAAAAAGGAGTATGTTAGGCGCGATGTATAGAGTTGTTAAAAAAGACTAAGTGTGGGAAGGTTTATGGAAAGAGATAGGAAAACCAAACTTTTAGGGAAAAATGACCACAGTTTTAAAATAAAAATAAGAACGCAATAAAAGAAACAAGAAAAGACCCTACATCTACATCTACATAATACCCCGCAAGCCGCCGCAAGGGCGTGTGGCGGGGGGTGTTAGGTCACCACCCAAAAAAGGAAAAAAGAAATACCGCATTCAAAACCAACACACACATGCAAACACCAATCCACAGCAGTGCACACATTCATCGTAACATCCCATCATTCGACGCGCATGCAAACACACATCTACCTCACTTCACTCCACAAGAATGCAACTACATACGCTTAACTACAACAAATAATTATACCCCAGGATGCAACAAGAAACTTATCACGAACGTGCAAGCTAGTTTATGGCAAGTAGCCAGGCGAAATACCACCACCACAAGAGCGTTCCGCATAAAACTCTCTCCTACTCAAGACGAGGAATTTGGCCCAACGCTGCAGGTGGGAGGAGGGCACACCCACGGAGAGGGACAAGGGATGGAAGGGGAAATTTAGGGTACCAAAAGAAGAGAAAACAATACTGTAAACAGCAATATATTACTTAATGGCATGCGGGAAGGGTTTTGACACAACACACGGGTGGTTAGTGAAAGTGCATGCAATTGAGTTTAACTAATTGTTACCTAGACCCCGAGGGTGGCAAGTGGCATTTTTGTTATCTCCGAGGGTGACCCTACAGTTGTTATCCCGTATTGTCCGAGGGAAGAAGGAGTTCTTGAGTCTACTAGTCCTGGCATCTATTTCTCGAATTTTGTACACATGATCCAAGCGACGAATGTATGTTGGAGCGCGAATAATTTTCGAGACCTCGGTGCTGAAACATGCGGATCTGAATTTATTTAGTAAGTTTAACCTAGCATTGAGTCGTCTTTCTTCCAATGATTCCCATCCCAACTCTATAAGCATTTCAGTGACGCTTTTCGTTTTATCGTAACAGTTTTCCACGAAACGAGCTGCCCGGCGTTGAACCTTCTCAATTCCCCGAATGAGGCCTTTTTCACACGGATCCCATACGCTACATGCATATTCTAAATGGGGCCTTACAAGAGCGTGATAACAACGTTCCTTGACCTTGGAGTCACTTCTGCTGACAATGCGTCTAATAAATCCTAATTTTTTCTATGCTTGTCCGCAGACTTTACGTATATGGGTCCCCCAAGTTAAGTTTTTAGTGATTGTTACACCTAGGTATTTTACCGTATCAACTACTTCAAGGTCAACTCCAGCTAATTTGTAAACGAATCCCGTGGATCTTGTAAAGAAATTTACCATCGAAAATTTATTAAGATTTAAAGGCAATCCCCATTTTGGACACCATTCATTAATGCTATTTAAATCACGTGCTAGAATTAAACGATCCCCATCCCCCGATATCTCCCGATAAATCACTGTGTCATCCGCGAACATCCTTATCTTACTTTTCACTTCGCGGTTCAAATCGTTAACAAAAATCAAGAATAGTAACGGTCCGATAACACTTCCCTGAGGAACCCCCGAGGTTACTCGTACGCTGGTAGAGCAAGCGCCGTCAAGGACTACCCTCTGTTCCCGGTCTGAAAGGAAGTCTTCAACCCAATTTATTGCCCCCTTGTGTATACCTGCGCCCTTTAATTTATGGATGAGTTTACCATGTGGAACCTTATCAAATGCCTTTTGAAAATCTAAAAAGATCGCATCCACTTGCCTACCACTTTCACCCGATAAAAGTAAGTCATGGGTGAACAATCCTAATTGGGTCTCGCATGAGCGGGTTTTTCTGAATCCGTGTTGATTGTCACTTAAAAAGTTAATGCTATCAAGATGTCTCATTATGGAACTGACAATTATGTGCTCTAAAATTTTGCAACATATAGAAGTGAGAGAAATGGGTCTGTAATTGCTGGGGTCCTCCCTGTCACCAGTTTTAAAAATAGGCGTTATTTGCGCGGTTTTCCAATTCTTTGGGACTTTGCACTCAGTCAGTGATTTGTTAAATATAAATTCGAGATACGGGGCGATGTTAGGAGCTAAGTGTTTTAGCACCCTAGCTGGTATGTTTTCGGGACCCGGGGATTTGTTTGGTTTAATGTCTTTGAGCAATTTGGCAATTCCTTGCTCGTCCGCTGTTATTTTTGCCATGGGTTCAGTATATATTGTTTCATGGAGATACATGGTGGCTACATCGTTCGTGAAGACGCTCTGGAAGAATTCGTTTAGAATGTTGGCTTTACCCTCACTGTCAGTATGAATGATATTGTTGCAGTCCCTTAAGCAAGCCACGGTTTGTTGACCCCCATTTACTTCCCTAACATATGACCAGAAAGCTTTGGGGTTAGTGTTCACATATTCGCAGAGTACTTTACGTTTAAAGTCTTGCAAAGCGCTACGTAATTGTGTTTTAGTTTCAACTTTAGAGGATCTATACTTGTCCAAAAGCTGTTTATTGTCCAAGGGTGATGAGTTCAGACCTGCTTTCTTTACCCTGGAGTGTAACATTCTCTGCTTTCGAAGGGCTTTTTTAACGCCTTCGTTGTACCACCTGGGGTCGCGATTTGCTTTAACGTATTTTACAGGGATGAAATCTGTTTTTCCTTATTGCATAATTTGGACAAACTGTGTCCAAGTTTCTTCCACGGTGGCAAGACTTAAGCGCGTTTTGAAATCGTGTAGTGAAGAGTTTAAATGGCTGGCAAAAGTTTTAAAATCTGCTTTGTGGTAATTATAAATTTTACTTTTTGGCTTAACATTCTTTTTTATTTCTACGTTCAAGTTGATAATAACTGATTTATGGTCACTCATACCCTCGTCGGTTGATACACTATTAATACGTTCCGGTGTGTTCGTAAGAAATAAGTCCAATATGTTCTTTCCACGGGTGGGAGGGCGTACTGCTTCATGGAGCGAGTTTCTTTGAACCAATTTTAGTATGAAATTGCAAGATTCGCGATCACGGGTACGAGATTTAACGCTATTGCTGTCCCAGTCGATACCAGGGAGGTTAAAGTCACCACCAATTAAATTGATGCATTTATTATTTCTGCGTGTAAATTTATTTATTTGTTCATTGAGGGTTTTAAGTGTTTGAAAATCTGAGTCTGGGGGTCTATAGAAAGAGCATAAATTAATGTTGGGTTGATTGGATCGCAGTATAGTGCACCAAACACTTTCTATGTTATTATTTTCAAATGCAAGTTGTCTGCTTTCAAGATTACTTTTCACAGCCACGAAAACTCCTCCTCCGGGTCTTGTACCTCTATCATGTCGGTAAACTGTAAAGTTTATTGGGAAAATTTCTTGGTCATTGATGTCATTACACAGCCAACTCTCTGTGCCTAATATTATATCAGCCGAATGGCATTGGATTATGTGCTCGACATCCGCTATTTTATTTTTGAGGCTTCTGCAATTTAATACAAGTATATTTAGATTGTTTTTCTTTTGAATAACGCCCTTGTTTGTGTTTCACCGTAATTTACGACACGTTTGTTTAGAAGTGCATGTCAATATTCACATTTTTACATTCTTCCATCTTCTTCTCTTATCCATCTTTGCAATCATCTCATCCGTGACCCATGGTTTCCTAATTCTTTTCCCGTTAATGGTTCCTATAGTGTCTTTTGCTGCTTATGATATCCCTTGCTTGATGCATTCCCATTTTTCTTCGATTGTACTCAGTTCTTTACCGTCATCGATTATTTTCTCTACAGCCTGCTATACTCCTTCCTCGTTAATCCATTTAATGCTTCTACGTTCCATTTCCTAACCCGCCGCCCTTGCCTTATCTTCTTGAAACGGACGTTGCATTTCATAACAACTAAATTGTGGTCACATTCCGCATCCGCTCCTGGGAAACTGTGCGAATTTATCACACTGTTCCTAAACCTGTGCCTAACCATAATATAATCTAACTGATACCTTTCTGAGTCACCTGGCATTTTCCATGTATACCTACGCCTTTTGTGATGTCTAAACCATGTGTTGGTGATGACTAACCCCTGTCTCCTGCAGAATTCAATCGCTTTCTCCCCACGTTCATTCCTCGTGCCTAACCCATAGTCCCCCACCTCACCACCCTCTCTTCCTTCGCCTACCGTCGTATTCCAATCCCCCATCACTATCAAATGTTTCCCTGCAGGAACACGCGCGATGATATCCTCTAACTCATCGTACATCCTATCGACTTTTTCCTCCTTGTGATTGCTCGGTGGCATGTATACCTGAACAATCGCCAAGCTCGTCGTTCTGCTTTAATCTCTACGAGTAAAATTCTATCTGTTGCTTGGTCTATGTTGACTACGCTTCTTCCTACCCGTTTATTTAATATTACGGCAACCCCTCGTTGGCTCTCGCCCCCGCCGCTGTATATCACTCTATAATTGTCACTCCTGTAATCCCCGCTATCCTTCCATCTTAACTTGCATAAACCGAAAATATCTATTTCCTCTTTCCATTTGTCAGTTAATATTTTCTAATTTGCCTCTCCTCAAAATTGTCCTGACATTCCAGGTTCCTATTCTAACTACTTTCGTCTTCTTCTGCGTCTTCTGTCCTGCTGCTGTTATTTCTTCCCTGCAAGGGTTTCGTGGGATGATGACCGCGGAAGCCTTGCCTCCCCCGCTGCCGAGCACAACACACGGCCGGGCACGACACACGGCCCAAGGGGCCGTTAGTCGTGCGCGGCCCAATTTGCCCGGAACAATTTGCGTTCAAAGTCGTCCATATAAATATCTGCCAGCAGTGGGGACGGAGGGGAGCCCATTGCGAGTCCGTCGGGTTGATGGTAGTGTTTGCCATTAAAGAGAAAACTCTTTTGTTGAACACAGACTTGCATTAGGGAGCACAATTCACTGATTATGGGTGCAGGGGCTCTTGCCTTCACGAGGGTGATTTCAGCAAGGGTGAGGGCAACAGCACTGGGAACACGTGTGAAAAGGTTGCTGACGTCGAAAGACACCATTCGGCACTTCGGGGGTAACACCAAGTTGGACAACGATTCCGCGAATTCGCAAGAGTTCTTGATCCCATATCTATGGGTGAACTTGGAAACTTCCCTGAACACAGAATTCACTTTGTGGGATAAATAATAGATGGTTTGGTGCAGATACACTAGACACAATTGGTCTGATGGGGATATCACTTTTGTGGATTTTAGGAAGGCCGAAAAATCTCGGGGATTGGGGATTCATTTGTATCAGCTTGAGGGCTTCTCGGGGTCGTATGATGGATGTCCTCACTCGAAGAAATTGATTTCCTGCCCTTGTTTTGGTATTCGAGTGTGGGATCCTTTTTTTAAAAAGCTCAACACTCCTACCCATTACCCAGACTCCTCCCCCCCTCCCTCTTCCTTTCTCCCCTATCCACCTCCCCTTCCTGACTGTATATATACCCGCCCTATACTATGTATGCCTTCACCTGAAGATGCCACGCAGTGGTGAAACCATGGTCGTCTAAATAAAGTGTAAATGTGGAATTGCCGTGTTTTCTTTCTTTCCATACGATGGAAAAATTCCACATAGTAACGGCTAAAACAGTCTCTTACAAGAATAAGATCATGCCTAACAAACTTGCAAAAAAAACGTGGTGTCATTATTTAGGATTTTCAAATATCTGTAACTACCTAAACGTCTTCCGATATTATTTACGGAATAATCGATTTAAGATGCATATAATATTGCGTTGTTACTCCCAACCTTGTTTATGTCTCGCGTGTGTCTTTAATCAAATCAGGTTACTGAAAATTAAACAGATTTTCATGGGCATAATGTGTAAATATGAGCAAAGGAAGCTATATGGAATTGAGTTTGCAATAAAATTAAATTAAGCATAACGACGAGATATAACTTAAGGTCTTCAATATTTAACGCTAATTGGAATAATTGTATTCGAATACGTCATCCGGATATTACAAAGCGATTGCCATGCAATCAACGAAATGCAAATCTTGACTAAATCATTATAAGTAAAAACTGAGTTAGCAAGTTAATGTTTTCTTTAATTGCAGTGTTTCTTTAGAGAGCTTTCAAATTAATTAGCATATTTCTTTATAAATCATTGACGTCTAACTACATATATCTAGTATATGATTCGTAAGTACAGTGGTAGTATGATTAGTACATGTAGTAGGTACAAGTAGGTAGTAGTATGATTCTAGTACATGACCAGATTAATATATTTTACTCAAACACCGTGATAACGACATAATACTCTAAACTCAACATAATAGTCGGATATAATTTAATATATCAACATCACACGAACTTGCATGATATTTTCTTAAGTATTTAAAATATTAAATGGTTAAAATTAACGTGATGCACGCAAAACCGATAAACCATTTACAGTAGCGCATCTTTTTCTTACAATTCAATTAAGGAATATTTTCGAAATACTTTCCTCATGAATGTTTGTGTGTAACAATATTTTTTATGACTAATGTACTCATGAACAAACCTCCTGGAGAGCATCATGACTTTCTTTCAAATCGATAAAGATATAGGCGATAAATTGTCCTCACTATGTCTCTCTTAGATTGTTCCATCCTATGCGGAATCAAGATTTTCCTGTGGTATCCCGGTCCTCACTTGGTGTGCTAGGCGGAGTATGCCATCCGTCGCAAAGGACGTTAAACTTTGTGATCCCTTGACGTCTTTCGAAAATGGAGAAATATACTAATGCCGTATGAGTTATAATCGGGCGGAGAGGGAATAATGTTGGCCCCGTCCTATATTATTTTACATCAACATGTTTAACCTACTACCACCATTAGGGTGCGTGGCAGTGGATGAGTCCACTCCGAACATCCAGCAACAAAATTAAGTTTCAGTTAAATGTTAATTACCGAAAAAATACGCAAATTATTTGCATGCATTTGAAGTATGTCGCTTTAGTAATGATGAAAACGTGTTATTAGTCACATGGAAATACGGTTTGCGATATCAGCAAAGTTACAGAGATTAAGTGTAAAACAGATTGAAGATGTCATTCTTCCCAAGAACGATAAGTCATCAGAATACCGTTTTCCGACCGCGCATGAAGGGAAAAGTCTTTTGCGTCAAAAGTAGTCTGGTTCACCCCCTGCCACACACCCTAGCAGAGACTTGCAGGGTATTTGAGAAAACTTTTAAGGAATAAAAGAAATGAACGTATTGTAAACTATAGCTTACATTAACGGTGCTGTCTGAGTGCAAAATACTTAATCTGCGAATTTGGAATTGCTTAGTGCCCCATGCGAAAACATTGTATGACTTTGTGAAAAGTTGTGATGAGTTGTATGACCTTGTGAAAAACAAACCCTGAACTCTGACCGACCCGTGACCAGATTCCAATCTGGGTTGTTATCTCTTTATCATGAACTATGCCTATTGAGTTCATTTTGTCTAAGTGCCTCAGTGCACCTGTAAAATATGGGGCGCTAAAGGGAATTCATCCTTCTCCTCTGCTGAAAAAGTGTCCCGGCATGCATGTTCTGACCTCAAAAGATTGCCATCATGACCAGAAACTTGTTCCATGCATTCAAAGCATTAGTTGTGATCAACAGACGCCCTTTAAATTCACGGTCACACACAGAAAAACACTCGGAATTAAAAACACATTCATTATTTTGGTGTACCCTGTCGACTTTGAGAATTGACTATTATCCCCTCGCGTAAGGTTAACTATTCTCTTTTCTTCTCTGACATTAAGCCTTTGTATAGACGTTATTTCAAATGTTTTCACTTATGGTTAGATAAATTAATGACCATGTAAGGTAACAACGACGAGGAGTTAAACATTCACAGAAGAAAAAAATACATTTTTATTTAATTCTAAGAGAGAATACCATTCGGTCACTAAATAAACAATAAGTAACTTCCCCCACAGGGGAATTGGAAAAAGAAGTCATTTTCCCCTTCGAAGTGAACATAACGATAGTCCATCAAACACGAGAAGTTCACCACACCAGTCCGAAAATGACATAATGTCTAAAGTCATTTCTATGATCGCTTAGGAGGCGCGAGGATATGGGCAACAATGAGGCAATCGAAAGCGTGTGTGTGCCATTTGACGATCTAAAACTAGGCACGAACCGGTTGGTCGGCGACGAACAAAAGGAGGGCGCGTCCGGTCGCAATTGATGCAAAATCGCATCTGGCCAGGATCAACTCCGGCGTGTGGATCGGGAGAAATGCTCTCGTTGATCCCCTTCGTTGGCGGTCACCCCCCTCCTCCCCACCCCCACCCCCGCCAATTCCAATTAAGCTGGGATATCCGTTTCGGGCGAAATGCACGACGAGTCTTGCCTTCGGCCTGCGAGAGGAGTTAGCTCTGTGATAGAGACGGCTGAATCAATGTAAATTCCATTAGAGGTAGGGTGGGGGATATCCCTGAAATAACCTAACCATGGTCCGCAGTAATGAACTCATCTACATCTACATGGTACCGCACAAGCCATGAAATTCAACTATAGTGGGTGGCAGGGGATGATGACTCATATATCAGGCATGTAACATCGAATTATGTCTTGCTCGGTTGTTAAGTTGCAAGTTAAATGTGTGAAATATCCCAAATAATTTCTACAGATTTTTTAGATATTTTAAGTATCCTACAAGCCACCGCTAGGGTGTGTGGCAGGGGGTGAATACACACCAAACTAACTTTGAGGCGAATATGACCTAACCGCGGTCGGACAATGCTATTCATCTTCATCTACATCTACTCAATACCCCGCAAGCCGCCACAAGGGCATATGTTAGGGCACCATCCGTAATTTAGAAAAAAACGCATGCAGAACCACAAATTTATAGTCCACAAACCAAGTATGGTAAACATTCATGCAAGAACCCTTTCGCCCCAACCCTTTCAAACACATGCAAACCCACAAACTACCAACTAACATACACATGCACAATCTTTGAAATTTTAATTTTGTTCCGATGTGTAACTTAAATGTTTTTAATATTTCTAAATGGACTTCGGATTCTTGCTATTATGATTTCTGATTGTTCTGGGAAAGAATGAGTATTTGAATCTATCTGTATTGGAATCTATCTCCCTTATTTTATCTTTGTGGTCTGATCTACCAAAGTAGTGTGGGGCCATTACTATTCCTTTTGTGTCATCGCTAAACTCGCTGGTTCTGAATCTTTCTAAAAGTCTTCGTCTCGCTTCTTTCCTTTCGTATTTCAAGGGGCTCCCAGCCTAAATCCCCTACGAGACCTGTTACGCTTGTGTTCTTGTCATACATATTTTTAATAGACTAAAATAAAATAAAATATAATATAAAAATAATTAACACATAAAACGCGAACACTAGATATGTGGGGAAGGTGGATTTGAGCAGATCACAAATGTAAAAATATTTTCCTCGACTGGGACTTGAACACCGGATCTCCTCACTTGCCGGGCGGATGCTCTAGCGCTCTTTTAAATTTGTGATATGCTCAAATACACCTTCCCCACCTCTCTTGTGTTCGTCCTTTGTGTGTTCCTGACCATTTCCTTTTCTCTATTTCAATGTCAATGGATATTTATTCGCCGTATGGCGGGATTTCGTATATATATATATATATATATATATATATATATATATATATATATATATATATATATATATATATATATATATATATATATATATATATATGGGTGTGTGTGTGTGTGTAAATATGTATATGTATGTGTTTTTTTATAGAGTTCAGGGGAAATGCGTTATGCACTGACAGACAGGGGACCTGTATTAGGTGTCCTGTCCCTCGTGTCGGACTCCCACCTACTAAAACCCCTCGTCTCTTCTTCTGTGGTCTTTATGTTTCTCCCGCGGTACTGCTGGTAGCTATTACTTCGCGGGAGAGACCCTTAGCCGTAGCTGTTCCCCTATGGTTAACCTCCTGTTTCCACAATTGCGCTCCTGGCGCGCTCTTCACGGCGCAGTTCCTTCATGATGGTTGTGATGAAGTCGCAGATCCCGCTCCAGGTCTCCTCTGATGTCAGCATTTGCTCCACCAGGTTTTCCGGCGTCAGTCGAGTGTGTATCCTCGTAACAAGGTCGTCTCGCGATGCACGGAATCGTGAGCACTCTTCCTTCTCTCACTTCTTCCTTGGTCTCATCTGAGTTCTCCCGCTCTTACCACTTTTTCCTCTCATTTGCCAGAAGCTCCACTGGCACCATACCGGAAATAACGTTTATGGTATCCTCGGACACTGTCCGGAATGCGCTTGCCACACGCAAAGCACTTATCCGGTAAGGTGCTGTTATTTTTCTTCGGCATCCCTTCTTCCCCAGTGCATCAGCCCATATGGGTATCCCATAGGTGAGCACTGAGGTAGTTACTGATGCCAGTAGTCGCCTTCTTTTCTGCTTTGGGCCACCAACATTGGGCATTAACCGTTGCAGTGTAATCGCCACTACAGAGGCTTTGCCGCTGACTTACTCCACCTGCTTCTTGAAATTTAATCTGGCGTCAAGAGTCACGCCAAGGTACCGAATGAACGGTCGCGATGTGATCTCGGCATCACCGGCGTAAAGGGTCACATTTTCGGTCTGCTTTCTGCTGGAAACGAGGAGTGCTTCTGTTTTATGTTCTGCCAGTTGCAGTCCGACAGAAGACATCCATTTCCTGGTCTCAGAGAAAACCTCCGCGAATATGGCGATGACTTGCTCCACAAGTTTAGCGGTAATTACCACCGCCAAGTCATCTGCGAACGCCACGAGGCGCACCTCACGAGGGAGTCTCAGCAGCAGTAAAGAATTGTAGAGGATGTTCCACAGAAGTGGCCCCAGTACTGAGCCCTGAGGAACCCCTCCACTCTATATGTCTTCGGGCCTTCATCAGTGTTGTACACTAGAGACCTGTCACGCAGGTAACTCGCCACCATCCTCCGAAGATACCATGGCACATTTAACTCTTTTAGAGCCTCCATGACACAGTCCATTTCGCCGAATTGAAGGCATTCTTGATATCAAGAGTGGCGATGAGATGTGTGTGTGTGTGTGTTTGTGTGTGTGCGTGTGTGTTTGTGTGCGTGTGTGTTTGTGTGCGTGCGTGTGTGCATGTGTGTTCGTGCGTGTGTGCGTGCGTGTGTGTGTCTGTGTGCGTGTGTACGTGCGTGTGTGCGTTTGTGTGTGCGTTTGTGTGTACGTTTGTGTGTGCGTTCGTGTGTGCGTTCGTGTGAGCGTGCGTGCGCGTGTGCGTGCGCATGTGCGTGTGTGCGTGTTCGTGCGTGTGTGCGTGATCGTGCGTGTGTGCGTGATCATGCGTGCGTGTGTGCGCGTGTGTGCGTGCGTGCGTGTGCGTGTGCATGTGCGCGTGTGTGCGTGCGTGTGCGTGTGTGCGTGCGTGTGCGTGCGTGTGTGTTTGTATAAAAATGTATATATTATTTAACACAGAAATAGATATAAGGAAAGAGGATAGGAAAACACATAAAAAACGAACACAGGATCTTATATCTAGGCGGGATTTCGTGTTTGAATCTTTAATTGGCCAATTTGGCTCGTCTCTTCTTCTGGCTATGCGTGCCATGAAACGCACCGTTCCTATCCTTTATATGATATCGTATGAATGCTTTTTTACTATCCTTTCCCCTTCTTGTGTGTCGTCTATTTCTCCTTTGGTGGGTGAAACAACTCTCTAACGCCATCTCTCGGGCAATATCTATC
This sequence comes from Hetaerina titia, assembly GCA_037158775.1. Taxonomy (NCBI): domain Eukaryota; kingdom Metazoa; phylum Arthropoda; class Insecta; order Odonata; family Calopterygidae; genus Hetaerina; species Hetaerina titia. The sequence goes on along the minus strand of CM073770.1, from coordinate 127,563,933 downwards.
GGAGCACTTTGGCGCTTTATAAGATCGCAGATCTCAAGGTAAATCACGTTTCCTTATTAGCTCAACTGGTAGAGCATCCGCCCGGAAAGTGGAAGGTCCGTGATTCAAATCCCGGATAAGGAAATATTTTTACATTTGTGAATTGCTCAAATCCGCCTTCTCCACCTTTCCTGTGTTGGTCATTTATGTGTTCTCCCATGCTCTTTCCTTATGTCTATTTTTTGTGTGAAATAATATTTGTTCGCCGTATGGCGAGATTTCAAACACAAAATCCCGCCATATGTTAGTCCTCAATGTGTGTTCCTTTCCCCTTTCCTTATATCTATTTCTATGTGAATGGATATATATATTTATATATATATTTATTTATATATATTTATATATATATTTATATATATATTTATATATATATTTATATATATATATATATATATATATATATATATATATATATATATATATATATATATATATATAATCTTGAAAATGACGCACTCCAGCGACGCACAAACACACAAACACTAGTTTAATAAATATTAAACACACAGAAACATAAAAGAAGGACACTTACAGTAGATATTTACGTTTCGACGGCACGGCCGTCGTCATCAGAATGCCGTTGTCGGAGAAGAGCGGAGAGGACATGTGGAGGAGAAGGGTGACGGGAGGAGAGGTAAGGGGCCAATGGGAAGCGGACAAGGTGGGGGAGGGGGGAATGGCAGGAGGCGGTAGAGTTGCCGCGGTAGGGGAGCGAATCGGTCACCGAGTCCCCCGCTAAAGGCCCGGCCGCTTCCCGACCGGGTCCTTCCAGCTCTTCCCCTACCGCGGCAACTCTACCGCCCCCTGCCATTTCCCCCTCCCCCACCTTGCCGCTTCCCATTGGCCCCTTACCTCTCCTCCCGTCACCCTTCTCCTGCACATGTCCTCTCCGCTCTTCTCCGACAACGGCATTCTGATGACGACGGCCGTGCCGTCGAAACGTAAATATCTACTGTAAGTGTCCTTCTTTTATGTTTCTGTGTGTTTAATATTTATTAACCTAGTGTTTGTGTGTTTGTGCGTCGCCGGAGTGCGTCATTTTCAACATTATACATACTTTTGGCTGATATAGCCGATAAACTTTCTATTCGCCTTCATTGTGTTTGCTGTTCCTGTTGTCTGCCGTCGCATCGTCGCCGTGAGTGTTCTATCCTCTTTCCTTCACCACTGTTTCCTTTTTTTCTCAACTCTTTATATTCCTTGCCTTTCCAATGAAATACCCTAACCAATTCCAATATTGGCTGCGCCATTTCCGCATTCATGCTTACAAAGTAGCACAATGTGCTAGCCATTCCGAGTTTCTCACCTCAAGTCTCTCCCTTGGTATCATTCCCAATGGTCTTGTCATCAAAATACCCCTCTCTGGTATCCCTCCCAGCCTTCATCCACATCTACACGCCGTTATATTGCAACAATCACGCGAACTCACACGTGATGTTCTGTCTCACTACCTCTACCTTTTTAGTCAACATCGTACCAACCTACTGTCCCTCGCCAAAATCATATCCAATTCAGCCCCTCACTTAGTTCCGTCACTTAATCGTATACTTTCCTCCGCACTTCGAAATCTCACTCGAAGACGCGAGGGCCACCTAAAAAAACTCTCCTCTTATCCAATCTTTCTTCCACGTGGGACTTCCCTTGCCCCTTAAACAACCCCCACCACCACCCGAACCTCCGCCCCTATTCCTTTCAAAACCGGATCTAGCAACACTTTTCAACCTACCTTATCCTCCGCTCAAAACACCCGTTTTACCCATTCGCCAAACAAAAAAAGCACAGACCCAACACCCAACACCCCAAACCGAACATAAAGTAGTGAACCTTTCGTCCGAGCCTCTCAATAATTACAAGATTTCGCTACTAAGTAAAGGCCTCTCCTTCTCCCCCACCCCTAGAACCCACCACGTTAACATTGTCACCGACACTTTAAACTTCTGCCGGAATCTCCGCTGGCATGCCCATTGGAATTCGCAGCCTTTCCCTTCGAACGCTTCCTCCATTAATCCGGCACTTACTCGATTCCGTCCAGCCTCAGAAAACGAACCCAAACCACTCGCATCCAACAATCCAATAGAAATCTTTATCAATCTCCTCCTAACAAACATTTTCCGATAAAAAATTCATAGATTCCCTGAAGCCACCAGATAACCTTTCTCCCCCTGAGAGACAAGCTCTCAGACGTTTAGCGTCAAACAAAAATATAATTATCTCGACGGCGGACAAAGGGTCATCCGTTGTCGTGCTAAACAAGAAAGACTACGACACTGAGGCATTACGACAACTAAATGACCTTTTTTGCTATACCCCCCTTCCCAAGATCCTAATCCTTCATACCAAAAGGATATTCTATCTTTTCTATCCAATTTTGGCCCCGGAGAAGGTCTCTCTCGCAAAGATATATCCATTCTTTCTCCTGCTAGTCCTAAGACCCCACACTTTTATTTGCTACCCAAAATTCACAAAACCAATAACCCCAGACGCCCCATTGTCTCTAGCATCAACTCCCCCACTGAGCGAATTTCCGCATTTATAGACCCTCACCTTCAACCCATAGCCACTTCACTCTCTTCTTACATCAAAGATTCGTACCACTTCCTGGAACGTCTACACTCTATCCCAATTCCTCACAGCACGACCATTCTCATGGCCACAATAGACGTTACATCTCTGTACACCTCCATTCCCCACAAAGAAGGCTTAGAAGCCCTGAAATATTACCTCTCTCTACGACCGACACCACACACTCCATCCACAGATTTTCTTCTTGAACTGAGCCAACTCGTCCTAACCAAAAATGCCTTCCAATTCAATGAAAAAATTTATTTGCAAATAAAAGGTACTGCAATGGGCACGCGTATGGCTCCTGCATACGCCAATCTCTTTATGGGTAAACTTGAAGAAAAATTTCTCCAGCAACAAACCCTTAAACCACTCTTCTGGGCCCGTTATATTGATGATATTTTCCTCCTTTGGTCCCACGGACGCGGAAACTTGTCATCCTTCATTTCCTCCCTCAACTCCTCCTCCTCCTCGGTTTCTTTCACTTCCTCTATATCAAACTCAAATCTCACCTTTCTAGACATTGACATTCATCTCCAGAACAATAAGTTTTACACCTCAGTCAATAATTAAACCAACCAAAACCCAACAATATCTCCATTTATAAGCTGTCACCCATCGCACACAAAACGCTCCATCCCCTTCTCACTCTCAGTCCGCGGCCTCCGTCTCTGCAACAACACCCCCTCCAAACGGAAATACATTGACCAGTTACACGTTTCTCTCAGAGAATGTGGGTACCCTGAAACACTGCTCAACAGGAAAATTCTCAAACCTTCAACCCAATACACTCCTCTCCCCAAACCTAACCGCCCAAAATGCCCGAACCTTATCACCACTTTCTTCCCCGGAACCCACAAAATTAAACAGATAATCCGTGAACTCTTCCCAATTAATAGCAATGGTCAATCCACATCACCTTTATTCCCACATTGTCCCTCCGTTTCATTTAAACTCCCGTCAAACCTGCGTCATATCTTCAAGTCTATAAAACCACCTACGAGCACCCCTGTCTCCTCCCCCCCCTGTCCGCACCATGCAACCGCCCACGCTGTAAATGCCGCCATCTCCTAAGACCTTCCACGTCCCTTTTTACCAACTCCCAACCCATAGCCACCTGCACCTCAAAAAACATTACATGTCGCCTCTCCTGTAACTTCTGCCCTGCCTTTTACGTGGGTGAATGCACGACCACCCTTTCCCTCCGAATGAATAACCACCGCTATTCCACAAAATCTACCACCTTCCTTAATTATCCCATCCCTACTCACACTGCTTCCCACAACCAGTCTTTTGATGACTGCTTCTCCGTTTCGGTGATTGACACCCTTCCCAATTCCGCTAGTAACATAGAGGTGAGAACCCGCGAGATGGCACATATCTGGGTGCTCCAGTCCTTCAAACCCCCCGGGCTGAACCAAGCCCACTGATTTTATCCAATGCTGCCTACATTTCCCCTCCACCACCTTGTCCGCTTCCTATTGGCCCCTTACCTCTCCTCCACCTTATATATATACGTATCTAAAAAGTATGTATATATACATATGTGTATGTGTGTCTGTATGTATGTGTATGTATATGTGTGTATGTATGTGTATGTTTTTTTTCCGAAGAGTTGGAGAATGCTTTACGCACCATCGCAGGTCGCCGGGACTTGCGGTGTGTGGGACTCTCCCAGGATGAACACCACTGCCACTAGTATTCACCCCTTCGCCTACCCACTAAACTCCCAACTCTTTTTGTCTGCCCCCCGGAAACCGCCGCTAGGCATTACTTCGGCGGGGCAGTCACGCCTCTCAGGCCACTTCTGGTGTTAATTCAGCCACCTATCGGTGTTAGTTCGGTTCTTCCTTCTTGTAGCCGTCTGATTCGACTCAGTTCATCTACTACTGTTGTCACGAAGGCAACGCCAGCGTTCCAATCCGTCTCAGAACTAATCCGGCAGGACCCAAGCCCCTCCGGTGTCATAGGCCCTTGCCAATTGCCTCTAAATCAATCTCTTGCCTTGGTAAATCTTGGACAATTAAACAGGACGTGTTCCACACTCTCATCCTCGCCGGGGCAAACCGGGCACTCAGCACTTACGTACACCCCAATGCGGTGTAAAAACGTGCGGAAGTTGCCATGGCCGGTAAGTACCTGGATAAGTTGGAATGTTACTTGGCCATGTCCTCTATGTGTCCATGCTAGGATGTCGGGTACTATTCTATGGGTCCATCGACCCTCTTTGGCCTCTTCCCACCTCAACTGCCACTCCTTGATCATTTCTAATGACCATCGATGTCGACTACTTGTTCGAACTTCCTCCGGTCTTGCATGTAGCCGCAATTCTTGGTAGTTCCTTGCTAGTTCTTTTGCTAGGAGATCTATGGGAGGAAACCCCCCGATCACGGAAAGAGCAATATCGGATACCGAGCGGTAGGCTCGTGTAACCCTGAGAGCCACTGCTCTATAGGCTCTTTGACAGCTTGCCCCATAACTCCCATTTTTTAACAGTGCAGCTGACCATACCGGTGCCCCGTACAAGATTACGGAGCTGACCACAGAAGATGGTAGTCGCCGCCGAGGTTCTTTGGGCCCTCCAATATTAGGCATGATTCCTGCTAGTGCTCCTGCCATTTTCGATGCCTTGACACCAACCTTCTGGAAGTGTTCCTTGAATTGCAGTCTTCTATCAAGGAATACTCCTAGATACCTCATCTCATTTGCCGTTTTTACTGACTGTCCTTCTACAAGGAAGGTGGCACTACGCCTGGCTTTAGTGCGTGCTATAAGAATCGCTTCCGTCTTTTCGGCTGCAAGACTCAAACCATGGTCCTTTAGCCAGCCCGAGACTTGTTCGATGGACGAGTCTGCCAGATACTCAATTTCCTCGACACTTTTGGCCGTCATGATCAGTGCCGCATCGTCAGCAAAGGTCACGATTGAAACGCCTTCTCTGAACTGCAGTCTGAGCAGACCGTCATATATGGTGTTCAGAGCAGCGGTCCTAAGACCGACCCCTGTTGTACTCCTCCTGTGATGTTGTAAGAGTGTACTCCGTCGTCGGTTTCATAGACTAGTATGCAGTCACTAAGGTAGCTTGAAATGGTTTTGCGCAGGTAGAGCGGCACCTTCAAGCGCTCTAATGTCTCCAATACATCTTTCCATCTTGCCGTGTTGAAGGCATTCCTTATGTCCAGTGCGATGATGGCACACATTTTTCTTGTGCATCGACTGCCCTCAATAGCGTCCGTTGCTAAATTCATTACGCGGCCTATGGCATCAATGGTCGATCGACCTCTTCTGAAACCAAATTGATTATTAGAAAGGTCCCCAGCTTGTTCCACAGCCACCTCAAGCCTATTATAGATTATCCGCTCGAATAGCTTACTAACTATATCGAGCATACAGAGCGGTCGGTAAGACGATGGCTCTCCGGGAGGCTTGTTCTGTTTCGGTAGCAGTACCAGCCTCTGTCTTTTCCACGCTTTCGGGAAGTGTCCTTCCTGTAGGCACTCATTGAGCGTCTCTCTGAGTAGGCCTAAGTCTTCCAACGCAGCTACTTTTATGGCCAGTCCCGGGACTCCATCGAGGCCAGGAGACTTACCTGCTGCTATCCTGGAAGCCGCCGCTCTAAGTTCGGCTTCGCGCAACTCAGGTACTTCTTCCGCACGTTGTGAGTTCCTCAAACCTGTTCCCACTGCTCTTTGATGTTGTTTTGGAAATAAATGTCTAACGACCTGTTTCAGAAAGTCTGGACAAGATGAGCTCGTACCGCTTCTGGGCTTGATCTTATTCATGACCACGTTATATGCTCTGCCCCAAGGGTCGCGGTCAACTTCCTTACACAGTTCGTGCCAACACTTTTTCTTCGCATCCTTGATAGCTTTCTTCAGCTTTCTGCAGTTTTCTTTATATGTCGTGTGATACTCCTGGAACCACGGTCTGTATTTGGCTCGCTGTTGTAGCCTCCTGGAATACAGACATTGCCGCCGTATTTTGGCAATGTCGTCATTCCACCAGTGCACCGGAGGATGGATGCTTGCATCACCTTTGATGGCCATTGAAGCATCACAAGCCAGCGTCAGTACTTGATTCAGGAGTTGCGCTCTTTCCGCTGCAGTGCCACTGCTTTCGTATTCTCTTAGGATGTAAAGGAAGACTTCCTGATCGAAGGTGTTCGTATCCCACTTTCTACGTTGTTTGGTCCCCCTTCTAACCATTGCACCGCCTTTTTTTAGAGTGAACAGAACAGCTTGATGGTCGCTTCCTGTAAACTGGTCGCTCACTGTCCAGTTGTACCCTGCACTCATCAAACTAGGGTCGATGAAGGTGAGATCAACTATGGATGACTTGCCAGCCTTCATATACGTAGCTGTAGTCCCTGTGTTTGCGAGCTCTAACTCAAGCGTTGAAACAGTTTCAAGTAACGCTCGGCCTCTGGCATTAGTCTTTACGCTACCCCACTCTTTTGCCCATGCGTTAAAGTCTCCAGCCATAACCACTGGTAGTCTGGATGACCGCACGCTGACACTAATACCCTCGAGGAATCTCACGAAATCCTCGAAATTATCACTAAGTGGGGAATAGCAGCTATAGATACGTATACCCGCCACTTCCACCCATGTGTAGCCTCGTGCGGGGGTTGCAGCTCAACTAGATATATGGAGTCTTCCACTTAACATAACGGCTGCTGTACCCTTCGAATCAGATACCCAGTTTGCAATGTTCGGGTCCTTGTACACTTCGCTGATGATAGCAATATCTGCCATTTCTTCAATCAAGGTTTGAAATAGCAGATCTTGGGCCATAGCGCAATGGTTCAGGTTTATTTGCATGACCTTAACCATTTTCTGTTCGCATTTTGTTCTCTTCGGTCCGGGTTTCCGAACAGTTAGCTGCCTGATGGCCTTCTTGACCACAACGGAAGCACTGCTTCGTCCGGTCTACCATGCTCGTGCACTCTTGAGCGATGTGGCCCACCTCGTGGCACCGATAGCATCTTTTGGGTACCTGCCGTAGTCGGACTCTGCAGCTAACCCAGCCGATTCTTATTTTCCCTTTCTGAAGCAGCTTCCTAGCTCTTTCTGTTGGGAGCCGGACTCTATCAACTTGCGTGCCGCTGTATGCTGCTCGTAGCTTAACACTACCGGGCACTACGATCCCTGTGCCCAATTCCGCTGTAATGGCTTCGACAACCTCTTCTAAGGTCGTCGTCTCATCCAGGTCCTTGATGTTGAGGTACTCCGTATGAGTGAGCAGCTGCACTTCTGCTGTTCCCTTCATTGTCGACGATACTATTGTATGGAGCTCTAGGGACTCGGAGCCAGGTCGTCCAAGCTCTAGGAGTAGCTCTCCTTCCTTCGTACGCCTTATGTGAGTAACTCTATCGCCTAGTGTCACTAAGCTAAGAGTTGCCTTCAGGTAGCGTAGTATCTCTGGGTATGAGGTTCCCTCCATCGCCTTGATCTTAATGGCATCTGGTCGAGGGGGCCTCAGCCTCACTTTGGGTTTTTCGTCCACCTCTTTCAGTTTGTTGTCTTTTCAAAAACGCTGCAGCTTTTCATCTGCCTTCTTTTTCTTTCTCCCTGTTTCTTTTTGGTCGACCGTAGCCCAGTCACTGGCCAGGGCCTTCGATGTCGCCTCACTGTTCTCCTTCTCCCTTTTCCTCTTCGGAGGTGGCGCCGACAGCGGCGAAGGCGGGTCATGGTCAACAGAACTCCGTCGTGCGCCTTTTGGGTGGAAGATGTATATGTATGTGTATATGTATATGTGTATGTATATGTATGTATATATATGTATGTATGTGTATATATGTGTATATATGTGTATATATATGTATGTATATGTATATATATGTGTATATATGTATGTATGTGTATATGTGTGTATATATATATATATACACATACACGAAGGTCATCCGGAAAGTAGTACCCGTTCGTGAAATAAAGACACAAAAGTAAATATTAACAAACATAAAAAATTTTATTTGAAAGAGGATACTTTAAACTACTTCTCAACATAATCTCCAAGCAAATTAAGGCATTTGTCATAACGTGTGACAAGTTTCTGTATTCCAGCTGCATAGTCCTTCGCCGCCAGCTCATTGAGATACAGGGTCACTCCTTCTTTAAGTTCTTCATCGCTGTCAAATCTTTTTCCTGCCAAAAAGTCTTTAAGCTTTGTAAAGAGATGAAAATCTGAAGGGGCCAAGTCCGGGCTATACGGTGGATGGTCGAAAGTTTCCCATTTGAATTGCTGCAAAAGTTTTTGTGTTATCCCAGCTGCATGAGGCCTGGCATTGTCATGAACGAGAATGACACCAGTAGACAATAGACCTCGCCGCCGATTTTGTATTGCCCGCCGTAATTTCTTTAATGTTTCACAATACGCATTGGCATTAATAGTGTCTCCACGGGCCATAAAATCAATAAGCAATACACCTCGTCGATCCCAGAAAATGGTTGCCATGAGTTTCCTGGTGGACAGAACTGTCTTGAATTTTTTTGGTTGGTTTGGTGAATGAGCATGATGCCACTCCATTGACTGTCGTTTACTCTCAGGTGATGCATAACAAACCCATGTTTCGTCACCAGTAATTATGCGAGTCAAGAAAGAGTCTCCTTCATCAGAATAACGTCCCAAAAACGTCAGTGCTGCAGCCATACGCTTGGTTTTGTGCTCATCTGTAATCATGCGAGGGACCCATCTTGCACAAATTTTTGCATAATGCAGACGGTGTTTAAAAATTTCATGAACAACTGTTCGAGAAACATTGGGAAAATGCTTACAGATGTCATCAATTGTGACGCGCCGATCGTTCCTCACGAATTCGTCAACTGAGCTCACCAGTTGGTCTGTAATGACAGACGGTCTCCCCGAACGCTCATCGTCGTGTGTGTTCCCCCTCCCCATGTTGAAGTTGCGACACCACCGCCAAACAGACGACTCGTCCATTACATTGTCTCCATACACCTCCTTTAATTGGCGATGAATATAACATGGGCGAACGTTTCTTGCATTGAGGAATTTAATCACTGCCCTCACTTCACAACTGGAGGCGTTCTCAATTTTTTTTAAACATTGTAAACAATCACAGAAACAACACAGGCAATGCTAACGTCACGCAACTTGGCTCAGAGAAGGCAGACAAGCCACTGAAGCTATCTGACCTCGTCCAGCGGCTACTCGCGTCGTCAGCACTTCATGCGGCACGAACGGGTACTACTTTCCGGATGACCCTCGTGTATATATATATATATATCGATGATGCGGAAGTACTCACGAGAGCAATATAACTTTTGGACGGCACAATAGAACACAGAATAAAACAGATAACACGTAAAAGGACACTCACACTGTAGATGATTTAAGCTTTCGGCCTACTCCGAGGCCTTCTTCAGGTCAGACTGAGAGGTTTTGAGGGAAGAGTGCCGGGGAGAGGAGGGGGGGCGGAAGGTTTAGGGACTGTTGGGAAAGAAATTAAAGATGGCGGTTAAGGGTGGGAATTTTAAAGGATCGGAAATATAGGATGTATGCGGATTCGCGAGTTCTCACCTCTATGTTGGTGGCTGAATCGGGTAGGGATTCTAGAACTGTTAAGGAAAAGCATTCGTCAAATGATAGGTTGTGTGAACTTGCGTGTAAAGGGATAGGAAGAGAAGAGAGTGAAGCAGAATTACATGAGTAACGGTGATTGTTCATCCGGATGGATAATGGGGTAATGCATTCGCCTATGTAGAATGAGGTGCATTGTTTGCACGACAAGAGATGGATAATATTTTTTGAGAGGCAATTAGCGTGGGAACAGGGTGAATGGACAATGAGGGGATGTGGGGAGAGGGGAGCAGATCTGATTAGGAGACATGTTTTACATCGGGGGCGATTGCAGGTAGGGGAAATATGTGGAAATTTGTCAGGGCGGGATGTCAAAGGGTTGGTGGATCTCAGAAGGTTTCTGAGGTTGGCTGGTCGTCTGTAAGCGACAGAGGGGCATTGGGGCAGTAAGGATGTGGTCGCGTCATTGTCATGTAATATAGGATAAAGTTCCTTGAGAATGGTTTTCAGTCTGTGGGACCGGGGAAATAGGTTGTGCAAAGTTTGAGTCCAGCGTCAGATGTGGGGTTGTCATTCTGTGGTGTGTGTGGTCGGGTGGAGCGGTAGATTTTATCCTGTAGGAGCTTTTCTGGGTAACCGCGTTTGTGGAGTGCATGGTGTAGATTGTGGAGGTATTTGTTGAGGGTGGCTGTGGTGTTGCAAATCCGATGTCCGCGGATAGAGAGAGAGTTGGGAATTGAGCGTTTGGTATGAGAAGGATGGCTACTAGTACAGTGTAAATATTGTTGATAGTTAGTGTCTTTGATGTGTACTGAAGTGGTGAATTTGTTATTGTGAATAAAGATGCACAGCAGGTCCTTTCACAGCAACCCTTCCAACATCTTTTCTGGGTCCACTACATTGACGACATTTTTATGCTCTGGACACACGGCTCTGATTCTCTTGACAATTTCTTATCGGCCTTAAATTCTTCTTTCACTGTTAAATTCACTTCGTCCATTTCAGACTCCACCATCACCTTTCTTGACACAGACATCTCAATTCACAATATTAAATTCACCACTTCAAATTCACTCTATATATATAGATGATATATTCGAAGAAACACGTAAGTGTTGAATAAAAAACTTAGACAGTAACACACAGCACGAGAACACATAAAAAGAGCAGTCACAATAATATCTTGATAATTTCGACGGACTCCAGCTCCGTCTTCTTCGGAAGATAAGATATGACTCATATATATATATATATATATATATATATATATATATATATATATATATATATATATATATATATATATATATATATATATATATATATATATAAGGATTTTATCCAATGCTGCCTAGAACCGCTTCACTCTTCTGAGCGAATTGGTCACCGAGTCCCCCTCCAAAGGCCCGGCCGCTTCCCGACCGGGTCCTTCCAGCTCTTCCTACCGCGGAAACCCTACCGCCCCCTGCCATTTCCGCCTCCCCCACCTTGTCCGCTTCCCATTGGCCCCTTACCTCTCCTCCCGTCAAACTTCTCCTGCACATGTCCTCTCCGCTCTTCTCCGACAACGGCAATTTGATGACGACGGCCGTGCCGTCGAAACGTAAGTATCTACTGTAAGTGTCCTTCTTTTACATTTCTGTGTTTTTAGTATATATATATATATATATATATATTTATTTATTTTCACTGATAGTCATAACAAACACAGAAACCAAAACACACAAAAGAGGGACTCACTGGTTCTCGAATTTTCGGTGGTCCAACCACCTTTCTCAAGAGGAATTAGGAACAGAACTCATCAGAGTTCTGTTCCTAATTCCTCTTGAGAAAGGTGGTTGGACCACCGAAAATTCGAGAACCAGTGAGTCCCTCTTTTGTGTGTTTTGGTTTCTGTGTTTGTTATGACTATCAGTGAATTTACATTACACGTTTGTGGGTTTTCCAAAAAAGTGTATATATTTATTTATATATATATATATATATATATATATATATATATATATATATATATAAATGATTTCTTCGAAGTAACCCGGAAGTGTTGAATAAAAAACTTAGACAGTAACACAGCACGAGAACACATAAAAAGAGCAGTCACAATAATATCTTGATAATTTCGACGGACTCGAACTCCGTCTTCCTCAGAAGATAAGATATGACAGTCATATCTTATCTCCTGAATAAGGCGGAGTTTGAGTCCATCGAAATTATCAAGATATTATTGTGACTGCTCTTTTTATGCGTTCTCGTGCTGTGTGTTACTGTCTAAGGTGTGTGTATATATATATATATATATATATATATATATATATATATATATATATATATATAACACATATAAAAGACGAACACAAGAGAGGTGGGGATGGTGGATGTGAGCAGATCACGAATGTAAAAATATCTTCCTCGACCGGGACTTGAACACCGGATCTCTCAACTTGCCGGCGGATGATCTAACCGTGATCTGCTCACATCCGCCATCCCCACCTCTCTTGTGTTCGTCTTTTATATGTGTTCCTTTACCATTTTCCTTAATCTCTATTTCAATGTGAATGAATATTTATTCGCCATATGGCAGTATATCGTGTTGGAATGTGTATATATATATATATATATATATATATATATATATATATATATATACATATATATATATATATATATATATGCCAGATAGGTCAAAGGTTAGGAGCCAGACGAAAGGTAGTCCACGCAGCGTCTGTTCCTCAGTGTGGCGGCTGCAAAGGCGTCTGACACCAGTGAGGCGGCCATTAAGTGATGGTGTCACGTTAAAAACACTATTGAGGAAGGCAACGGGAAACCACCTCAATTATGATTCCCAAGAATATAATGATGGGCACTAAAGATAATTTGAGTCCTAACAACTACGGGACTCGGCCCAAGAGGCCGTGTGTTGTGCCCGGCAGCGGGAGAGGCAAGGCCTCCACGGTCGTCATCCCACGAAACCCTTGCAGGGAAGAAATAGCAGCAGGACAGAAGACTCAGAAGAAGACGAAAGTAGTTATAATAGGAACCTGGAACGTCCGGACAATGTTGAGGAGAGCCAAATTAGAAAATATTTGGCGAGAGATGGAAAGAGGTAATATAGATTGTTTTGGTCTATGCGAGGTGAGATGAAAGGATAGCGGGGATTACTAAAGTGACATTTTTGGAATGATATACAGCGGCGGGGACGAGATCCAACGAGGGGTTGCCGTAATTTTAAATAAAGGGGTAGGAAGAAAAATCCAAGAGAGAGGAAAGGAATATATAGAAACACTGTATGGTAAAGAACTTAGGCCGACAAGGTTAGACATAGAAAAGGAACATGACGTAGAAGAAGATAGCTTAGGTCCAGGCATACTCGACGATGAAATAGAACGGGCATTAAAGGAGATGAAAGTAAATAAGGCTGTGGGGTGGACAACATTCCTGTAGACATGTTGAAATGGTTAGGAAAAGGTGGGAATAAGGCCATATATGGACTGATTCGTAGTATCTATGAGGAAGGAATCTGGCCGGAAGATTTTGTGAGATCGGTGTTACTTCCTATTCCAAAAAAGGCAAAGGCTTCGTCATGTGAGGATTACAGAACAATAAGTTTGATATCCCACGCAGCTAAAGTTATTCTCAGGATCATCAACAAAAGGATAGAGAGTAAGGCAAATGATTACTTAGGGGATGATCAGTTTGGGTCCAGGAAAGGAAGAGGTACGCGTGATGCCATTGCAGTAATGAGATCACTAGTCGAGAGGAATAAAGAGTACAATCAGGACGTTTTTGCCTGTTTCGTAGATTTCGAAAAAGCATTTGATAGAGTGAATTGGGAAAAATTAATGCGTGTGTTGCAGGAAATAGGAATGGATTGGAGGGACAGGAGACTGATCCGCAACCTGTACATGTCTCAGACTGCTCAGGTGCGAGTGGGGAACGGAGAGTCCGGATGGGCAGTGTTAGGAAGAGGTGTAAGGCAGGGTTGCCCATTGTCACCGGTACTGTTCAACGTATATGTAGAGGAAATGATTAAAGAGGCATGGGAAGAACTGGAGGTAGGAATGAAAGTCGGAGGGGAATTCGTAAAATCGGTTAGGTTTGCTGATGACCAAGCATTAATTGCTCATTCAGCCAAGGGGTTGCAAGCATTGCTGAGTGAATTGGAGGTTTAGTGCGATAAATATGGGATGAGAATCAATATTAATAAAACAAAGGTCATGCGATTTTCCAGAAAGAAATAGGCTAAGCTAAATATTAAAATAGGCGGGGGAAAAATAGAGCAGGTAGAACAGTTTACATATCTCGGAAGTGTTTTGGACCAATACGGTCAAAGTGGTAGGGACGTAAGGAGAAGAATTGCGCTAGGCAAGGAGGCTTTCTCATGGAGGAGGGAGTTGATGACGGGGACGTTGAGTAGAGATGTTAAGACAAGACTCGTAAAAACTCTGATATGGAGCGTAGCTATGGAGCGAGCTAAGGAGCGTACGGTGCGGAAACGTGGTCACTGAAACAGGAGGAAAGAGGTAGATTGGAGGCTTTTGAAATGTGGGTGTGGAGTAAAATGAAGAAGGTGAAATGGACCGAAAGGAAAACAAATGAGGAAGTGCTGGAGATGGTGGGTGAGGAGAGGGGTTTGTTGAGAGAAATCCTATGGAGGCAGGAAAAATGGATGAAAGACGTATTGAGCGGTAGTGGAATGTTGAAAAAGGTAATAGAGGGGAGAATGTTGGGCAAGCGAGGAAAGGGTAGGAACAGGGTTGGGATGTTGGATGGGATGAGGGGAGGAAAGAAGTACATAGAGATGAGGAGTGACCTTATGTAGAGTAGGTTGCTGGATTAGTCTAGAGTAGGTTGCTGGATATATACTATATATATATATATATCGATGATGCGGAAGTACTCACGAGAGCAATATAACTTTTGGACGGCACAATAGAACACAGAATAAAACAGATAACACGTAAAAGGACACTCACACTGTAGATGATTTAAGCTTTTGGCCTACTCCGAGGCCTTCTTCAGGTCAGACTCCTGACTGAGTCTGAGTCTGACCTGAGGAAGGCCTCGGAGTAGGCCGAAAGCTTAAATCATCTACAGTGTGAGTGTCCTTTTAGTGTTATCTGTTTTATTCTGTGTTCTATTGTGCCGTCCAAAAGTTATACATATATATGTAATGCTTTTATACTGGGAATTTGTAGAATAACTAGCTAAGAATCAGATCGATTGTAGGGTTAGAGGAGCTGGATTTGTAAGATCATCTTTATCAAAGACTTATTGGTGTAACTAGACTGTTAGAGGAACTAGGTTGGGAATCACTCACGGAGCGAAGATTAAATATCTTCCATTAATTGGAAGAAGTTCTCTTCATCAATGATGCTGAAATTTAAAAAAAGCGCCATTTTACTACAGTAGGAGAATTCATTTAAATAAAATTATGTCAATTAATTATTTAAAAGATATAGTTCTAAGTGACCATGTTTCCCACGAACGATAAAGAGTTGCCGTCAAAAAATAGCCCTTGTGGGAAGAGTTTGCTCTTTTTCCGAGGAATAATTAACCGAATGTGTTGTCATAATTTCATCTAATCTTTATTTGACTTAATGTTATTGGCGCTTATTTTTATTGGCAGCTCGTCTCGCATGCGTAAAGATGTTTTTCGCATTTAAATGTAACAGTGGATGTACCTGTCGTCATCTACATTATTTTATTATTTTACTAATATTTGAAGCTAATTTTAGGGAAAATTAAATTTTTGTCGTTGAATACCCGCCGCTAAATCACACTCTGCCTCGCATCCTAGCGGTGGTTTGCAGAGTACCATCATCTGCGTGGTGGATGATAGTTTGTGTTGCAAAGACCTCTACAAATATCAGCCGCCTCACCGATCCTTCCAATCGTTCAATATATTTGCAGTCAGTTGAATTAAGTTATTTGATTTGAGGGTGATTTGATTGAGGGTAACTGAAACACTAGACTTCATTATTTCCACTACAATGATTTTCGATGCTTAAATTCAATAGCACCCCGGAATTAAACTATTTTACTTACGCTGTTAATCAACTTTTTTCTCACATCACGCCATGATTTTCTATTTAAAATGCCTATTTCTTCACTCTTAGGTTATCAGCAAGGGCATTTTTTAAAAGATGATGAAATCTGTGGCAAAATCCGTGGAAATGGACATCTTTAACCATTAATTACGATTATCCCTAGATAAAATCTTCACTATAACTCTCTTTTAACCAACGTCGAAACGTACTACATTGAATGTGTTATGTTTTTTGCAAATCGAGCAAATATCTCTAAAAAAACCATTTTCATAATTTACAGTTGGGATTGAACATTCTCAACTCTTCGAACAATCCTAATTAAGGTAGCGAATGATATTCGAAGGCACAGACCGGAAATGACCTCATGTCTTCATGGAGAAGGGTGGGTTCTTCCCCCCCCCTCCGCCTTTAACCGTGACCCTACGTGATGAATTGAAAAGCTGGGTCATATTTAAAAAACACTCAAGTTGGTCGAAAATTAAACCGTTTAATAGCTCGTAGAAAGCTATTTTAATGTAATAAATATTGCAAATTAAAATGCCTTCATTTCTGTACGCAAAGGATAACTTTTTTTTAATTCACAATGCTGTATTTTTCATAAATGTTTTCTTGGCACTGATGGTAAAGTTTCCAGTACTCCTTGAAATATAAGAAGACCAATTATAAACAAATTGATAAAAATAAGGGTGTGTAATACGTTTATGATAGCACATGGCAGTTACTCTCGTAAGTCAAGATAAAGTTCGCAGGTCATAGTAAATCAAGAGAAATACCTCGGTATTTGTCATGATTTACTGTGATCTCAAACTAACCAATCTTTAGGTTGACGGGTGGTCACTAGCTGGGAATGGTGCAAAGAGGTGGAGAGGGGTGACTGAAAGG
Source organism: Hetaerina titia (assembly GCA_037158775.1). Taxonomy (NCBI): domain Eukaryota; kingdom Metazoa; phylum Arthropoda; class Insecta; order Odonata; family Calopterygidae; genus Hetaerina; species Hetaerina titia. The sequence continues at coordinate 127,546,861 of CM073770.1, read as the reverse complement.
TCAAGATTAGACGATATTTTCCATTGAACGGTAGAGACGATGCAAGGAATGGATGAAATTAACGATTGGAAAAGTGCTAAAAATTCTCCAGCATTGCACGTTTCACACTCCGACTCTCCTCCTATGGATGTCTCCCAACAATCTCCTCTCCTCCCCAACCATAAGTAGTACAAGCTTGTACGTCGCTTGTTTTATTATCCCACCATTTTACCTTTATCCGTTCTTCTCCAAATCCAAATCTCACACCTAACAACCTCCTTCTCAAAATACCCTACACTGATTTTTCGATATGCACACCAATATATCGATATATCTCCAAAGATATATTTTCACATCAAAGGTCAGAATTGGAAAAAATATCGATATTTATGCCGATATATTCCATGCATCACCTCAATATATTTTCAATTCTTAAGTCATAATTGGTAAAAAAATCTTGATATGTTAAGCAATATGTCGATCTATCTGCAACGATATAATTTCACACCAAAGTTCAGAATTGGAAAAAATCTCTCGATTTGTAAACCGATATATCTACAATGATATAATTTCACAGCAAAATTTGGAAATGGTGAAACAATCTCGATACATAAACCGATATTTATCAAACATTGACCCGATTGACAGCGAAGGAAATATTTCTCGATTTGTAAACCGAGATATCGATATAGCTACAGAGATATATTTTCACATCGAAGGTCGGAATAGAATAAATGAATTTACGCTCAGACATAATAGTCGCATCATGTCTGGCGTTCGTTCATCCCGATCAGCCATGATTTGGATAATAGGGGAAGAAGGGTCGAGTCCTCCCGCATAAGCAGGTGGTCGGTAGGGGGAGTGGAGGGCGCAACTCGCGAAGAGGTAAGGTCTGGCGGGGCGGGGACGGCTGGGGGGAGGGGCAGGCACGGAGAGCTTTCAGCTCGTTTCCTGCCGGGGGAAATGAAACGGGAAATGGGTCACCAGGCTCGCGCCCTCTCCTGAGGCGCACGCAACGCCGAGGTCTTCCCTGGGCGCTCGCCTGCACCACTAGCCAGACGCCCCTTGACACACGCAATTTTGCACATGCACTGATCTGTTTACATCGGCTGCCTCCTCCCTCACGTTTGTACGGCCATAGTTAGGAGCAGAGCATTTTTGGCAATGTCTAAAAAACAACAAATAACCTCTCTGTAGACTTCCATCGGTGTGATTCCATTGTTCAAACACGTCGGTGGCATACTAACGTAACTAAGGTGGCATACTACTCTACTGCTTAAGCGAAGATATATCAACATGGAATATCTAAACTAACTCCTAGGGAATGCACAACATATATAACATAAACACAGTGTTCAACCCGAAGGTCGGTTTGGTAGAGTTCACCCATGTACTAAGCCCAATACTGCGTGTGAAATTCACACATCAGGGTCCAGGGGGGCCAATTCTTTAATGCACTGTGCCCTGTGTAATACACTTAAGACACTCACAATCACTCGCAGGAAGACAAGTCACATAGGTTGGGCGGAGCTGCAGATACCTCGAGCTTTGCCCGGGAATAGAACCCGGGACCCTCCGGTCAGTAGTCCAACGCTCAAACCTTAGGCCACCATGACCCACGTACGTATGCACCACCTGTTTATGTGTGTGTGTGTGTGTATTGTATTGTATGGCACCCGGTTTATACAATGCAAAAATTTGTTTTGCATTGCATTATGTGCCATTGCATATTGTATAAAAATTACTGTTTCACCCTCAACCATTATACCAATTATAGTTTTAATAATTGCGTTTTTTCATGTGTCTATATCGCGGGAAACATTATTTTATTGGCTCTTTAGGTCCACAACAAGTTATCAACCGATCCGTATGCAAGGAAAATAGTCAAATACTTCTCGTAACGATGGAGTAGTTAAGTCATGATGCCATGATTCTTGTGGCGATTTTTTCAATGTTTAGAAATAGTTTAACTTCTTTCTTTCTTCATCAGGTATAGACACTACGCCGTATCAAACGAACTTACTGTAATAATCCTCTACCCAGTTTTCTAGCCATATGCTCTATTTCCATTATCTTTAATCATGCTGCCAAAAACGAATCCTTTACTTTAGTATGGACATTTTCTTCTACTTGTTGCATTGGAATCGTCCCTTACACCGAAGCACCGCATTCTTCCTTTATTCAAGAAAAATTGAAATTTAAATGTGCAACTCTCTTCATGTCTTTTGTTTTTAAATATCACATTGGAACATTTCCATTTTACTTGGAATTCGTCTGCATTTAAGAAAATACCTGGGAGAAACGCTAAATTTGGCCTATATCGAAGAAAAATTAAGTTTAGAATAGCTCTAGACCCTGTCACAGTCTCTTTTTATGCCCCCCTGCTTTTTCTGATCTTTTCCTCCAAATCTTGTCGAATGCGGTCGCAAGTTTGTATGTTACCCATCCCCAAGTGTCGTCACTTCCCCCCCTTTCAACGCCCGCCGCATCCGCTCCATTCTTTCCCCTTTATGAACCAAAGGCTGACACTGAAGCATTCCCATGGATTTCCCAGAATTTTCAACGCGTTAAGATAGCGTCGAGCGTAGTTGCCAAGGACCGAAACAATGAATCCTCGGCGGAGGGCTACGTGAAAGGGTCCTTGGCCTTCGTCCTAGTGGTTTAGACCGGGCCGTACGGGCGGGTGATGAATCAAGAATCCTTCCTCGTCTATTGTTCGTCAAACGAACAGATTTAGTCGGCAAATCCACATATCTTCAATTGAAAATCCATAAATCTTCCAAGTTCAGGAAACGAAAGAATCCTGGGGTTTTCGCGATTAAAGTCTATGCGTTAATTTGAATTCCGCTGTCTTTGTATTTCCACACAGGTTCAGTTTTAGTATTTTTATTATTATTTTTATTATTTTAACGAGAAAATCAAAAAGTGTGAATACTATAGGTAAAATGAATTTATGGTAACAGGCTATGCTACTTAATAATGATAAGTGATGGACACCCTTCTTCAACTAGCGCAATCACCTACAGTTTCGTTATTCTGATCCCTTATCGTTGTTGGGAGAAATTAAATCGTAAATCTACATATCCACTGAATCTCGCTCACTTTACTGCGATGTTCCCTCTTAGTGTAGTATGATGGGACCAATATAAAATATTCAGTAGCATTGCTAATTCGACCTTCCAACTTGTGCAAGAGATTTAATCTGTCTGTAATTTATCCTTCGCTCCGTGAGTGATTCCCACCCTAGTTCCTCTAATAATATAGATACAGTTCCAAATCTTGCATAACATGATTTTACAGTTCTCGCTCCATGATTCACGCGATCCAATTCAGCGGTCAATCCAACTTCATTTCGATCGCCATATGCTAGAAACATATTCTAAATGAAGTGATAAGTAGCGAAGGATAACATTTTCCTTTAACCTTCTCGTCACATTTCCCAAATTCTCTTCTGATAAACCCCAAATTTTATTTTATATTTCATTCATCTCATCTACCTTTTCAGTAAAATCTAAGACACTCCAATTTCCATCTAATGAATCCATGTGTCTTATAGTTAGCAACGATGCTCTATCGAATGCGTGTGCATTTATCAGTCAATAACTATTGTTTTGTTGATTGAATTGCGAGCTTCAAAGCTGAAATTTTCATGGGGATAGTCTGTTTTATGCCACTTATCGGTTCTTCATTTTTTTCTAACTCAATAACCTGGTCAAATACATCATGAATACGATGGCAGAGATAAAAAGAGAGAAATCGGACATATCAGCAAGTTGAAGAACACAATCGTGACGACTGCTCCACCGAGAAATTAACGAAGCTCGCTCAAGGCATTGATGGAAACAAAGGATAAAATACCTTGACCGCTACGCTCTTAAGATTTTACGAGAAATTATTTCTTTGACCCCCTGGGCTAGAGGTCTCGATGGCCGGAAGAAAGTTATACTATTATCGAAAAGAAAAGGTTCAGCGCTCTCGCTCTCTCGGGATCGGCACCAAAATAATGCTCTGTGGGAGACGTACTAGATTTAGGGTCGCGGTCTAATCGATCTCAAAACTCGTGAACAACATTCAAGAAGTAGTTTCTCTACTTTAATCTTTCATCTGATGATATTGACGGTGAGTTTTTGAAAGATTAATTACTGCATTATTGTCACACAGTAGATCTGGGATGAGAATTATTGCAGACAAAAGAGCGAGAAAGTGTAAATCAAAAAAACTGAGTGAAATCCCGCGACAGCAACTTTTAACGGAGTCATCCGCTTAATATGCAGTGCAATGTAATAATGTCAAAGTGTAAAAATTATTCGCCTCGGTACCTTAATTGGCATCGAGGAATCCGTGTTTGAAAACCGAACGGCCCGAATTATTTTTGCTCTTTGAAATTGCTCAATATTAATGCACATTAAGCGGATGATTCCGTTAAAAATGACTGTCGGGGTATCTCCCGCAGTTTCTTTGAATCTATCAAAGGTAGAACAAGCTAGTAATTGAAGTTTTGGCTTTGACCTCTTGGACTGTGGCGCGTCGCGCACGACTGCGAATGCCTGTGACATTGAATGTAGTATGGTATTTCGTCACGACATCTTCCTCGGTAGGTCAGCTGGATAAAGCACCTGGTCGGATATCGAGGGTCCCAGTTTGAATCCCTATCAAGGCAAATGATTACGATAATACAACCTGAAATTGAGAAATACTAATTTGATGGTGTCATTCATTTATTTATTTAGCATTATTCCGAAAACAACACTTTTTGGCCTCAACATCGGACTATTATCAATGATAACTATGGTCACATTTACAACCACCCAAGCCCTTTGAATGGAGGAAAACCCACCAAGGCGGGAATCGAACCCACGATCCTTGGAATAGGAGACGAGGACGTTATCCCGCAGCCATCGGGGCCGCAATAGAATATACAGGGCGTGTTGAAAAGTATAATTAAAACGGTGAAGTGGTCACAAAGAAACACAAACGAAGAGTGCTGGGCGTGGTGGGGGAGGTGAGAGGATTTTAGGGAGAAATTCAAAGGATGCAGGAAAAATTGATGCAAAACGTATAGATCGGGAATAGATATTGAAGACTGTGATAGAGGAAGGAAAGCTAAGTAAACGAGGAAGGGGCAGAAATAGGATAGGAATGTTGGACGGAATGAAGTGGGGTTGGATTATGTAGAATCGTCTTGTAGTGTCAGATTTCAGGTTGCTCTGTTGTTTTCTTTGTCAGGAGAGGGTGAGAAATAGATCGGTTTCTAGTCGGTGGCTGTTTAATTACTGCTTTAAAAGGCAGACTCTCTAATAATAATATGACAAAATTATCAATCAGAATATAGATTACACAGATCTTTTCTGCGCCAACCTCCACATTAATAACTTGAGCAATAAGGCTGCGGGAATTCTAGTTTTTCTGCCTTGACACGACATCAGTGTAAGGTATACCCCTTTTCCGCATATCAATGTCGACATTGCCAAAGGTCATATCGAAGTCAGTGTTGCAAATGCCGAGGTAGACTACAGATGTCGCATCGATATCCGGTTCCTCTCTGTCAACTCGCCCGTTAAATCAACTTTTTAAACTCATTGCAGAAAAACAATTCAACATTGAACAGCTTCGAATTGAGTAATTTTGTTGGAAATCATCTCGACATAATTCCCAAAGTGTGAGATCGAAACGGAAGGATACGAGGTCTCTTCAAAAAGTACCACCAGCTTTTGAATTTCCGCGGGTTACTTGTATCGATTTTCGATTTTTTTGTGTCGTTATGTTTGTACTCATGTCCCTCACTTATGCCAAAAGTAGGCCATTTTGAACGTTCAGTTAATTGTTGACAGCTGTTTTGCTTGGTCGTGTTTTGGCTTGTCATCCATTTTTGCCTGTTCCAAAATATGGATCAAAGAATCTGTATCAAATTTTGTGTGAAAAACGAAATTAAGTGCGCGGACGCATTCCGAATGTTGACTGTGGCATATGGAGAATCTACCTTGGACTGAAGCAACGCTTATCAATGGTACACAATGTTCTGAGAGGGCCGAGAAGATGTGAACGACGAAGAGCGTGCCGGACGCCCGAGCACGTCAACAACAGACAACAGAAAACAGTGGTGAAGTGAAGAAAATCGCCAATTGGCGAAGTTAAATTTGCCGATCGTCGAATTACCGTTAGAGCGTAACTTGTAATTCCTTAAGTCTAATGCATGAACAAGAGGAAAATATCTCGCATGACTCCTAAACATAAGGGACGTACATGTTTTTTACCGTCTTTATGAAATTATTCGCTACAAAAGATCTGATCATGTCCACCTCGATGGCCCACATAAATTTCAACCTCGACCTCAATATAGGCGTCGGTCAATATCGACTCAGACATCTATCTATATGCCTACGACGAAAACTTAAGTCAGTGCCGACAACTCGACATCAGTGATAAATATAGACGTAGTTGGCATATCAAAGTGTCGCACAGTCCTCCTACTGACCATATTAAATCGAAGAAAATAGAAAAACAACGTGAGTAACGTGAGTTTTGATTCGGCGATGATGAGGAACAGAAAAAGACATATTGCGATCAAATGTTGAATTTACATAGTTTTATATGCTAAGTTAGGATGCAGCGATTCTTCACAGTTTATGCATACGTAGCAGTAAAATCAATGCATACAATATCTTAGGGCTAGCATACAGCAGCACAATGAGTTAATTCCCTAGTTTAATAAATAAAAATAATAAAATATATACAACACAAATACTATTCATGTAAACGTGTATTCATATACAATTATAAGAAACAATGCCTGTAAAACTAAATAGGATTTCGTTCTCTGTTTACAGCTGTATTTTCACTGGTTGGTTTATTGGGAAATTAATGATTTATGAAGTGTGCGCTTGAATGATGGGAGAAATGATGCATTAGTTATATCGGACGATAGGTCATTCCAATGACGACATTCTGTGACTGCAAATGAATGGGATGTATGTATCGTAGTTGTTCTGTGATGAGGGATCACGAGTTCATGATTACCTCTGGTCTTTAGTTTATTTATTCTATCAAGGCTATTGAAGTCATTGGTAAAATATTGATGGGTTTATAATTTAGTATTTAATAGAGTAAGGTGAGCATGTGGAGCTTCCTGCGAAACAGTAGAGGTTTAAGATAAGGGAAAAATACAGCAAGGGTGACCTTCAATTTATGTATATCTTAAAAATCTGAAATATATCGTGAAATGAAATTAAATGCACGAATTTAAAAACTTGAACTAAAATATTTTTATTAGTTAACTTAAACTGGAAACTAGGCCCCTGGCGCGTAGTATTCTTTACAGCTTAAATGGAGAAAGAGAGAAAGGCAGGGAGTTGGTATTAATGCCACCCAACCTACGCATTCCCCTCCTCCGGCCAAGGTGCAGCCTCTCGACCGCAAATGACCACCCAGCAATAAAAGAGAGACCACCGCAGAGGCTTCCTCGGGAAGGGTCCTTGGGAAAGGATCCAATCCTCCCCCTGCCCCCCCTATCCTCAACCCCCAACCCTGCCCTCCCCCCTTAGTCGTTAAATCCCACCCCAGCTCACCCCTTCTTACAGTTCCTAATACTGCTCCGCAAGCCACCCCTCTACCCACCCCTCCGCCGGCCTATTTCCCACACGCAAACACACAAGTACCCTATTCCTTCCTTCGATCCATTCTCTCCCTCGCTCTCTCAGAGTGGTCGAGATTTTGATTATTAGGGTCTGGACCATATTGAGGGAGAGAGGGCGTTCATCCCCTTCGGGATCTGCAGGAGGGATTTATCTACCAAGTGGTCGCCTCCGAACCGCCTCCCATCACTCTCCTTTGATCTGGTTGGTCCTCCTTGTAAGCGTCAAACGAGAGATGAAATTCGCTAAATAATACGGTAATCCAATTTGGTCCCACTGCGCTGCTGAAATTATATTGTACATTAACAGTGGTATTAGGAGAGCCGCAAGAAAGTGTTTTAGGCCCCCTTCTCTTCTTACTTTACATCAATAAGCTTATCTCCACACACATAAATATATATAAATATATGTATGTATGTATATGTATATACTACCTTGATCAAAAAGTTCCCGGAATTTATTCAGAAAATTAAAAATACAAGTTTATTCATCTACATCTATATTGTCCCCTTCAAAGTAATCCCCATCGACTGCAACACACTTATGCCAGCGCTTGATCCAATCCTCGAAACATTTTTCATATTCGGTTTTCGGTATGTCCATCAGTGCTTCCTGCGATTTTTCCATTACTTCCTCTCGGCTGCTAAAACGCGTTCCCCGTAATGGTTTTTTAACTCGATTGAACAGAAAGAAGTCACAGGGAGCCAAATCAGGTGAATTCGGTGGCTGTTGGATGGTATTTGTTGCATTTTTCGTCAAGAAATTACGAATAATGATAGCACTGTGCGACGGTCTCGACGCACTGTGCGACGATTTCTGGTTTCTTTCGGCGAATTGCTTGACGCAAACGTCTCATAACGCCCAAATAATACTCTTTGTTTACTGTCTGGCCTTCTGGCAAAAATTTATGATGCACTACACCGTTGTAATCCATGAAAACAGTCAGCATTGCCTTCTTTTTTGACTGAAAACGACGTGGTTTTTTTGGTCTCGGCTCATTTGGTGAACGCCATTCACTTGCCTGATGTCTGGATTGCGTGTCGTACTCATAAACCCACGTCTCGTCTCCAGTAATGATCCTTTTGATGAATGTGGGATCGGATTCAGCCTCGCAAATCATGTCTTTTGCGACGTCAACACGGTCTCTTTTTTGCATGAAATTGAGGTCTTTTGGCACCAACTTTGCTGCTACACGACGGAAACCCAAATCATTAACCACAATGTCTTGGGCGGATCCATAGGCAATGTTCAAGTCCTCCGCTATTTCTCTGATGGTTAATTTGCGGTTATTGACCAACATTTCTTTTACTTTATCAATTTTTTCACCGACTTTCGATGTCGATGGTCTGCCACTGCGTTCATCATCTTCGATTGACTCACGACCACTTCTGAACCGCTCGTGCCACTGGTAAACGACCGTTTTTTTTAGAGAATCGTTGCCGAAACACTTTTCCAACATTTCCAACGTCCGTGCGCCACTAAATCCGTTTTTTATGCAAAATTTAATACAAGTTCGTTGTTGCAAATTTAAATCCATCTCTGCAATTGTAAAAAATCGCCAACACACACAGAGATAGATGTACTCTTGGCTACGTAACTTTTGCAAATGTCAAGTTATGACACTAAGATTTAAAGGGAATATCAACAACAGATGTACCAATTTAACAAAAAAAAACAGAACTCAAATCGGAACGATGGGAGCGCCACACGGTGGTTATTCCGGGAACTTTTTGATCAAGGTAGTATATATATATATATATATATATATTCATTCAAATAGAAATACAGATAAGGAAAGGGGAAAGGAACACACATGAAGGACGAACACAGTAGACGTGGGGAAGGCGGATTCAGGCAGACCACTAATGTATTAATATTTTCCTCGACCGGGACTTGAACACCGGATCTCTCCACTTACCGGGCGGATGCTCAAACCACTTGAGCAATCAAGAAAATGTACTTAACACTGAAATCTGCGATCTTATAAAGCGCCATAGTGTTCCGATTCATTGCCCAGGAGATGGCGTTAGGGAGCTGTTACATCCACCAAAGGAGAAATAGACAAACACAAGAGGAGAATGGACAGTAGGTTAGCAAGCATACAACATCATAAAGGATAGGAACGGTGCGTTTCATGGCACGCATAACCAGAAGAATAGACGAGCCGCATTGGCCAAATACACATTCAAATACGAAATACCGCCATACGGCGAATAAATATTCATTCGCATGGAAATACAGATAAGGAAAGGGGAAAGGAATACACATAACGGTTAGAGCATTCGCCCGGCAAGTGGAGAGATCCGGTGTTCAAGTCCTGGTTGAGGAAAATATTTATACATTATTGGTGTGCCTGAATCCGCCTTCCCCACCTCTACTGTGTCCGTCCTTTATGTGTGTTCCTTTCCCCTTTCCCTATCTGTATTTCTATTTGAATGAATATTTGTTCGCCGTATGGCGGGTTTCGTGTTTGAACGTGTATTTGGCCAATGTGGCTCGTCTTTTCTTCTGGCTATGCGTGCCATGAAACGCACCGGTCCTATCCTCTTTTAATTTTTATGCCTGCTAACCTACCGTTATTTATTTTTGTGTGTTGTCTATTTCTCCTTTGGTGGGTGAAACAGCTCCCTAACGCCATCTCTTGGCCAAGGAATCGGAGCATTTGGTCGATTGAAAATATCGCAGATCTCAGTGTAAATTAGATTTCCTCGATAGAGAGCATCCGCCCAGCAAGTGGAAGATCCGATATTCAAGTCCCGTTCAAGGAAATATTTTTCCACTCGTGGTCTGCTTGATTCCGACTTCCCCACCTCTCCTGTGTTCGTCTTTTATGCGTGTTCCTATCCCTTTCCTTATATCCATTTCCATGTGAAGAATATTTGTTCGCCGTATGGCGGGAATTCGTGTTTGAATGTGTGTACATAAAAATACACATACAGATATGTACGTGTGTGTATATTCATATATATACATGTTTATATATATGTATACATAATAATATGTAAAAAAACATATAACATTTGGACGGCACAATGGAATACAGAATAAAATAAATATCACGTAAAAGAACACTCACATTGTAGATTGTTTAAGCTTTCGGCCTACTCCAAGGCCTTCTTCAGGTCAGACTGCATATATATACGCATATGTATGTATACATATGCGTATATATGTATGCATTTATATTTATATATGTACACATGTACAAACGCACCTATTCATTAATATTGATATGAGAGGAAAAGATTTTATTCGAGTGCATACATACGTATACGCATTTTCATTTGTAAATCTTTCCCCCTTATATCTTAATTCTTATTACTGTGCCCGGCATTTAGCGAGTATTCATTTTTTTGATACGTTTACATATGTACATTTACATCTTTTTCGTTTAAAATGCCGAGAACGCTTTTCTGAATGTTTCTATGGTATTCCCAAGAGTAATGTGTATGCTTTTATATTCCTCATATGTTTTTATCCAGGACGAAGTTCGCTTCCTTTACTCAATATTCCGCCAAGTATGACCCGCGGTAAGTACCCTTGGGGCTAGGACGTTGCATTCTCTTTTCGCTTCGGGGTTCTTCTATTGCACCCCAAAGAGCATACACCCGGAAGACCGTTTTTATCCCGCCTCCTTTCAAAACTCCTCCTCCTGGCGGCAGAGAGAGCGTGGGTCATGCCCTCCGCAAGGCATTTTCCCTGGGCGTTTGTATTCGATTCGACGTGAGGAAAAAAATGGACGACGGGAGTGCCACGCTGCTTGTATGTCATGTGACATGGTTAATGCGTGACTTATTTTTCTTTAGGAGGAGAAATAGCAAAGTCTGCCCTTGTTTTGCTCCATGGGAGAATGCGCTGGAAACGGGGTGTAATGCCTCCCCCAGAGCAGTGAAGGACGCCTGTCTCAAAGAAGCGTCCATTTCATGGGGAATTGGGTAAAGGATGGAGTTCTCTTCGAAATCGCATTTAAATACGCTCTCCGATCTTCAGTCATTCCATCCACCATGCACCAAAAAGATCAGAATTAACTGTTCAACTCGAGGCTTTACGGAATTAGCACATACGAGGAGGGTTCAACAAATACTCGAACTGAGACCGTAAAAACTTAGATTTTAGTCTACATAGATTTTGTCTCCTTCGAAGTACTTTCTATTCGTTGCTATGCACTTATTCCACCTTCTTTTCCACTGTTTAAAGCACTCTTGTGGGAAGTCCTCGGCAGTTATGCTATTTAATTTTCTCGTCGTTTCTTGCTTTATTGTGTCCACATCTTCCCGGTGATGTCCCCTTATCACATTTTTGCAATTTGGGAATGGATAAAAGTCGCAGGGGGCGAGATCTGACAAATAAGGAAGATGATCAAGGATTGTGATTGAATTTTTTGCCCAAAACTGGTGAACAATCAATGCTGAATGTGTAGATGCATTGTCATGGTGAAGGATCCATCCATCATGTTCGGTTAAAATAGTATGCACTATTGATTTTCATAAATTCAGTACATCAGCTATCATTCGGGCACTTTTCCGACGATCGGTAAGGACAAGGGACCACACACAATCAATGTTGTCGTCAGCACAGGTGGTTGAATATCGTCCCGGCATTGCATCATCCGTGGCATATTGTCGGCCATCTTTAAAACGCTTAGTCCACTTGAAAACGGATGTTTTCTTCAGAGTATTATCACCGTTAACTACTGTCAAAATTTCAGTAATTTCCTTGCCTTTAGTTAACGCTTTGAACCCGATCATTCAAAAAGTCCATCCACGGATATTTTTATCTATGCCAAATGCTTCTAGCTTTGCGATTTTTTAACTATTAGGAACTTTTTCGAAGGCTTTCTTAAAATGTAGAAAAATGGCGTCAACTGGTACATTGCTCTCTCCAGTAGTAAAAAAATCATGAACACATATAATTATTACATAACATGTATATATTAAGCTATACAAAGGAAACAATGGAAGAAATCGAATAAGTATCCCTAACACGATGTTCAATGCAATAGTCAGGTTTCCCACCCAAATAGAAGTAAACAATAGATTTGTTTTTCTGAACCGCTTCCCCATTGGTTGACTTTGCGTATGTGACGTCAATGAAGTCCATTGGTGCGACCGTAGCTTTGAAGTGTAGTGGATATCAGGAATAATTCAGCCCAATCCTTGACGAACTCATGTTGTTGTGTTGAAGGGAAAAGATGCAATTCCTACATAGAAGGGAGGAACACTGATTTATTGCCATCCAGCATTGTATTTTCATACTCCAGCGTCACTCAAAGGGACCAATGGAGGATATCTATCGTTTATGGGGGTATTTTTGAAAAGGAGCGTGGTTTTTAAGCCATCTGAATTTCCTTTCTTCTCCAGTTAAATTGTACGCCTTGCATCATTATCTATTCATTATCCTTAGAGGGGCATCGAACCTCATCCATGATTGCTCCATAGATAGATAGATACGAGATAGACAGAGGTCTTTATTTGGGCGAAATCGAGGTCAAATTGTCCATCCTTCCATTTGATCCATCTTAATATGCATCCTTGGTGCTTTTCCTAACAATAGATCGGGAAAATAACCTTACAAGTTACAATTGGTGAGTATTTACAGCTGGGCCTACCTGTGGAACTTCTCATATTTTAGAGAAAGTATCTCCCGACTACATTGCAAATGGAGGGGAAGTTGTAAGCAGAGAAAATCTTTTTCAATGATCGTGCGTACTACTTAGAAAATGTTCCTGATATTTGGACAAATAAAATCCCGAAATTCAAAAGTTCAATATAAAACTTAGTGAAATGTGGGCATTTGAGGGCTTTGTTTTTGACCAAGAGGGAGTGTGGTAATATTCAGATGAAGAAATTAGAAAACTTTATGACCTCACTTTTATCTGAATGACTTCATCCAGCATCATTCACAAACATTTATAAGATTTATTTTACGAGTCACATTGAATTTAAAAAACTCAGTCTGGTGTCTAGTTCAGTTTAAAACCTTCCTATAAACAAGTAACCTAGTGGTGTCTGGCAAGGTAGTGAAATATCCAAGTGCCATGACACCCATTACTTATACGGAGACTAGTAACACCAAATTTTTAGGACTAAGGGATGTTTTATGACAATGCTAATAATAAAGGGCATATAAACGTAAACTAGGGACCGATTTCTCCGATTTTATCATATAATTTTTCAAAAATTATAAAATTCACAATTCACATGAAGGGATACGTAGAATACCGTGTATGCTAATCATTGAAAAATAATATTAATTTGAAACCATTATTAAATTATTTTTTCCATTCAATTACGGGGAAATAAGTCGTCGGTAACAATTTTTGAGCCATAGGATGCCTAACAGAAACTTGAACGTTTCACATTTTTCACGAAAATTTCACATTCTAATTGCATTTGATTGAATTTTAGAACAAGATATGCTAAGAGATAAGCAGAAAGCGACAATGTATTTTATATGTAAGTTTTAGTTTGATTTTCATGTCAATTGGAGAGTTATTTTATATTTTAATGAGCGAAAGAAAATCCATCTTCACGAAAATTGTTCCGTAATTCTCATTTGTTTTGCCTTCTAAAGTTCAATCGCTCCTGTATTCGAACCCGAATCACTTTCTAGTGATTATTGATTTTCTCAAATGGCATCGGATGCACAGTAACGTACGCTAAAACATTCAAGTGTCGCGATCAATATCAAATGCTGAAGATTATATAGTAACAATCAATATACGAGGACTGTCCAGAAAGTTACTTTATGGGATACTATGGCCTCAATTTCACCGAAAACAGACGTTTGTCTATCCATCTACATGTATCAGTTTGAATGGCGACTATTTAGAAAATAGATCAAGAATATGTTTTTCAATTGTATATAATGAAGCTTTGTTTTGTCCTTGGAATCATATTTTATTTCAAAACGTAGTTACTTTCTGGGCAAGTTCTAGTTGCTTTATCTAAAACAAAACACTGGGTGAGGCATTGCTGTCCTATTGTTTGGTCTATTGTCTATGATAGGTTCATCGCACCTATTTTAAAACTTAATCCTAAAATCTGAAGAGGACGGAAAAGAAAATCAAGTGTATGCCATTTCGTTTTGGAATAGTACGTAAATGTCCCTTGCGATAAATCCCCACCGGTAAATTTTTACATATTATCTGCTGAGCTTTGGAATAGTTATGAAGGTAATAAACCCAATTTACAGCTCTAAAATCTCACCCCAAACAAAAATTCATTAATATTCCATTTACTTAAATGAGGGTTAAAAATCCGGTTTCCCTCACGATAACCAATAATTGGGCCATTAATTTTCCATATGCATAAATGCTTCAACCAAACTACGTGATTTCATTAGACAACAGAGCATCATGGGATACCAAAGGTGGCACGGGGAAAGGAACCACCTCCACTCTATTTCTTCCACATGGTGAGACTGTTACAACCCGTCTTTACTCCCCCAACCATAATTGTCGATACGAGGTGAGTTGGATTTCCCTTCGTCAATCAAATCATTGGTTATTTAATACTGAGGGAATATGAAAATCCATGCATAACTTTTGGCAGACGGTACTCCAGTTTACAGATAAATAAGATGTTAGATAGTTTGTTGTTAGGTGTTGTTGGATGGATATATTAGCGTAGGGATAACCTCATCTTAGAATTTTTAGATATTTAAGAGTCTACACATTCCATTTCGGTGTTCCCGTTGCAGTTCGGTGTTTGAGAGGGGACCCATAAACCTCTGCTCAAATATATATGTCATCTCGTGCAAAAACAATAAGAATAAGGACGGACGACAGGAAAGGTGGGGAATTGCTTACTTTTTAACCCCATGAGTTGCATGATTATTCAGCGTAAAGGAAAGAATACAAGTATCTCTTTTTTTATATTTCCGCGGAGCGGTTGAAAAAATATTTATCTTCAACGGGTCTTCAATATTTCTCCAATCAAATGATTTCAGCGAGTCTTTAAGTATTTTATTTCTCGCTTTCTACCAGATTCAGTGTTTCTCGCTTCGTAAACGACCTCGAATCCATGTCGTCATCATAATATTCTCATAAATCGTCCTATAAGTTTCCCTATATGATCTCGCCGATACGAAAATCCTTGGTAAATTAGAAAAAAGCTATGTTTATTTTTTTACCAAGTGTCGTGTGATTACTTACCTACTGTCCTTCCTCTTTTGTGTTGTGTATTTCTCCTTTGGTGGGTGAAACAGCTAGCTCCCTGACGCCATCTCTTGGCCAAAGAATCGGGCACTTGGCTACACATTAGACCGCATATTTCAGTGTAAAGTAAGTTTCCTCGCTAGCTCAAGTGGTTAGAGCATCCACCCGGTAAGTGTTAAAGATCCGGTGTTCAAGTCTCGGTCAAGGAAATATTTGTAAACATGCGATATGCTCGATTCGCCTACCCCACCTCTCCTGTGTTCGTCCTTTATATGTGTACCTATCCCTTTTCATTATATCCATTTCCATGTGAATATGTATGTGTGTGTGTAAAAATATATATGTCACCATAAACACCGTAATCAACCCGAAGGTCGGTTTAGTAGGTGATGGTAGAGCTCACCCATGTACCAAGCCCGACGGCGTGTGAATATTAACACATCAGGGTAGGGGGGCCAGTTCCTTTCCCTGTGCCGGTTATGGTTTCCAAGGAAGATCTGGTACCCGAAAAATCAACTAGCTTGGGTGGAGCTGCAGGTGCCCAAAGTTCCTTGCCCGGGAATCGAACCCGGGACCCTCCGGTCAGTAGTCCAACGATCGACCCCCCTGGACTACCGCAACCCACAATTCACGCACTCAGACACGCATTTAATATTACATAATGCAGGGTAATGTTGCACTAGCAGAATAAATCACAGAGAAACACATGCAAATGATTAGTCCAACGGTCATTAGTCCAACGTTCTAACCCTTGGACTACTACGTCCCTTCCATTTTTTATTGAAACGAAGGTTTCGTCAAACAGTCGACATTGTCATCGACTCTTAGTCGAAAATGTTGGTGGAAATTTTTCTTTCAATTTCTTCAAAAAACGTAGGAAATATGCATAAGTTTGGTACCCATATTGAACATGAGATTTCACAAAATTTTGACGGAATATATCGCATCAGAATGCATAAAACAGGTAGTAAAACATAACGAACAATTCGGAACTACTTCAAACAGGTTGTTACAGAAAAGTACAGAACGGTAGTTACGTTTAAGGTGGTTATGCCGTCCACCTATAAGAGGCTATAATGCCTGTAAGAGGGATAGACAACATCAACATGAGATGAAATAAGAGACGGCATCGTCACAGACAGATTCAAGTACCTACTCTCTTCCTACGCACGATACGCCGTCATAGCAAAATCGAATTGTAATCGAATATAATAAATAGGGTAAAAAACAGCTAAAACAAGCTTAGTAGGCTATGAAGATGTGATGACATGGTTTCAAGAACATGGGGTTTTAAAGAAAGAAGCTGTTCGCCTAAAAGTTCGCATTGAACATAATATTCTAGGGGTCAGAGACATGGATCATTGCACTAGTAGACCAGCGAGGAAAAGAAGTCTACGAAACATGTCACTGAAGAGGAGAATATTGAAGATAATCGAAAAGACAATATTGAGGAAGGAAGAATTATACAGAATAGCAGATGAGGGAGAGGGCCATAGGGAAATTACTCCAAGGCAAAGAAGGACGCACACCGAGTCAAAAATGGATTAGTTAGAAACATTACAGAATGGAAGATCCCGCGAAGAAGACCAAGAGATGAAGTCACATGAGACGAATTAAGAAAGGACGTAAAACAGAGGAACTATCAGTGAATGAGAGGAAGTTAACACTGAATGGAGTAGAATGGAGGACTGTAGTTGCAGGTATATGTAATGCGGATCCGTACTTTAAAGAAACTGGGCTTCATTAAACCGGTGGTGGGGAAAGGTAATGAGAAAGTTAAAGAGAGGTGTTATTTTGCTCTAGGTAGACCACAATTGGAATATGTCGCAGGTATCAGGGATCATTGGGAGAAAATCCGGCAAAAAGAATTAGATAAAGTCCAGAGCAAATCCGCCGGACTCGTTAAAAATATTTGTAATAAGAACACAAGTGTAAGAGGTCTCTTAGGGGATTCAGGCTGGGAGCCAATTGAGATACGAAGAGAACAAGCGAGACTTAGACTTTTAGAAATATTCAGAACCAGCGATTTTTACGATGACACAAAAGGAATTATAATGTCCCCAGCCTACTTAGATAAAATAAGGGAGATAGATTCCAAAACAGGTAGATTCAAATACTCATTCTATTCCAGAACAATCATGTATCATAATAATAAGAAGCCAAAGTTGCCATAGAAATATTAAAGACATTTAATTTACAATTCTGGACAAGATGAAACGTTATGTAGACATACGATGTATTGATTTTGTTTGTATAGAGTTGCATTAATTTGTGGGTTTTGCATGCGATTTTATTCTTAATTAGAGGTGGTGAACTCACACCCCCCGCCACATACCCTTGCGACGGCTTGTGGTGTACTATGTAGATGTAGTAAACCAAATTTTAGGGTTGGAATGCTGATGTCGGTGCCAGTGTTCATATTGCCAGTGTGCAAATACGTAATTCAATCGATTTCTAAGTAATCGTAGTGAAAAACGCTATCGTCGCAAAAAAAATTCTTCTTCCTTTTTTTTCATGTCGCATTTTTTTCGTAGTTAGTATTACGAGTGATGGCGTCGATAACTATGCAAGACGTGGTGAGATTTGGGTTCATACACTACGGATCATTAATCACGAAAACGGGAGAGAGAGCAAGCAACCGATTGCCATTCAACTAAATTCGAGACACGATTGCGAAGGAAATATTTTATACTGAAGGCAAACCAATCAACGCTTTTTTCCAAGCAAACGAAGTACCATTCAGATAAATCCTTCTTTTTCCGAATGGAGTTCCCATATCACGATGTTAGCGGGAGATTAGAGTAGCTGGTTTTATTTTTGTCAACGTTTGTTGCTTCGGAATTCACCCACCAGATAGCAATGGATCTCTATTCATTCTTTAATACAACGCCGATTTCTCATAATATTCTTTCCATTTCTATACAACATCACTTCATTTCCTACTTTCCTCCCTCCCCCCACACACCCTCGACTCCCACCCCTACCCTTGCCTTCGTTCCCTCATATCCTGACAACGTTCCTCGCATTGGTCCACGTCTGAGTGGATGGATTATGGATTGTGAGGTAGGGGGCGGGTGGTTCGAGGGAGGGGGTTAATATTTGCGGGTGGGAGATGAAGCAGGGTAGCGAGAGAAGTCTCCCGAGGAGTATTTCCGAGCGGAGAGAGATTGAGATGAGCGCTTCCATCGGTCCGCAGAAGAATCGCTCCCTCCCGTCGCTTTCCTCAAGCAATTCCCATCATCCCCCTCGTCCCCCGCCTCTTCTTGTCGCCCTCGTCCAAGCTTGAAGAAAGAAATGAAGGAAGACGAGACACGAGAGTTTATGCGTCGTTGCCCCAAGAAGGTTTGAACATGTTTCGCGGGCGATAGCCACGATAATGGAATCATTTCAATGGATACGTTATATTCTATTACGTACGTAGTTGATTCGTTCTGGAATTCACATCCAAAATGTACCAGCGTTTTGAGCTCGTTTTACCTCACGTGCATACAAGTTTACCTTTCTGTTCTATTTCCTTCGTGGTAGGGTGAGTTGAAAGCAAAAATATATAGGTATGCTCGCGAAATTTACCTTGATATCGTTTCAATCCTATAACAATTCATTCAAATTTCATATTATTTATTCATAGTTGATTTCGATTCAAGTCGACAAGGGTATGCTTTAAATTATTTCATACGTTCTAGCTTTTTTCTAAGATTTACCTATCTTCGTTCAACGGAAAACACCACAGTTATTCATTCCAAGAGAACGATAAGTTCAAAGTCAAGAATGAGGTTTGAGAGGAGGAGGAAGGCTTCGATAAGCATTGAAAGGAGAAGGCATTAACTAGAGATGTTAAAGCAGATAATCCATCTTGGAAATGGTTTTAAGAGCAAAATAGTCAGAGAAGAAAGGCATGTGTGTGTGTCAAATCTCCCACCATTCTCAATTATCCCATCCCTACTCACACTGTTCCCCTACAACCAGTCTTTTAATGACTACTTCTCTGTTTCGGTGATTGAAACCTTTCCCAATACCGCTAGCAGCATAGAGTTAGGAACCCGCGAGATGGCGCATATCTGGATGCTCCAATGTTTTAAACCCTCCGGGCTGAATGTAGCCCACTGATTTCATCCAGTGCTCCCTATATTTCCCCTCCCCCACTTTGTCCCATTCCTATCGGTCCCTTGCCTCTCCTTCCCTTACCCTTCCCCGGAACATGCCCTCATTACTCTTCCCCGAGAACGTGATTATGATGATATATATATATATATATATATATATATATATATATATATATATATATATATATATATATATGCGGGTCGCGGTGGTCTAGCGGGTAGAGCGTTGGACTGCTGACCGGAGGGTCCCGGGTTCGATTCCCGGGCAAGGCACTTTGGGCACCTGCAGCTCCACCCAAGCTAGTTGATTTTTCGGGTACCAGGTCTTCCTGGGAAACCATAACCGTACACAGGGAAAGGAACTGGCCCCCCTACCCTGATGTGTTAATATTCACACGCCGTCGGGCTTGGTACATGGGTGAGCTCTACCATCACCTACTAAACCGACCTTCGGGTTGATTACTGTGTTTATGGTTTATATATATATATATATATATATATATATATATATATATCGATGATGCGGAAGTACTCACGAGAGCAATATAACTTTTGGACGGCACAATAAAACAGATAACACGTAAAAGGAAACTCACACTGTAGATGATTTAAGCTTTCGGCCTACTCCGAGGCCTTCTTCAGGTCAGACTGAGAGGTTTTTTTTCTCCTATCGAAAAATCTTCGAAAAAAACCTCTGTCTGACCTGAAGAAGGCCTCGGAGTAGGCCGAAAGCTTAAATCATCTACAGTGTGAGTGTCATTTTACGTGTTATGTGATTTATTCTGTGTTCTATTGTGCCGTCCAAAAGTTATATATATATATAAATTAAAAAATATTAAGCGAGAGATGGAAAGAGGTAATATAGATTGTTTAGGTCTATGCGAGGTGAGATGGAAGGATAGCGGGGATTACTGGAGTGACATTTATGGAATGATATACAGCGGCGGGAACGAGATCCAACGAGGGGTTGCTGTAATTTTAAATGAAGGGGTAGGAAGAAGCGTAGTCAACATAGAGCAAGCCCTGATAGAATTTTACTCGTAGAGATTAAAGCAGAGCCGACGAACTTGGTCATTGTTCAGGTATACATGCCACCGAGCAACCACAAGGAGGAAAAAGTCGATAGGATGTACGATGAGTTAGAGGATATCATCGCGAGTGTTCCTGCAGGGAAACATTTGGTAGTGATGAGGGATTGGAACGCAACGGTAGGCGAAGGAAGAGATGGTGGTGAGGTGGGGGACTATGGGTTAGGCACGAGGAATGAACGCGGGGAGAAAGCAATTGAATTCTGCAGGAGACAGGGGTTAGTCATCACTAACACATGGTTTAGACACCACAAAAGGCGTAGGTATACATGGAAAATGCCAGATGACTCAGAAAGGTATCAGTTAGATTATATTATGGTTGGGCACAGGTTTAGGAACAGTGTGATAAAGTCGCACAGTTTCCCAGGAGCGGATGCGTACTCTGACCACAATTTAGATGTTATGAAATGTAACGTCCGTTTCAAAAAGATAAGGCAAGGGCGGCGGGTTAGGAAATGGAACGTAGAAGCATTAAATAGATTAACGAGGAAGGAGTATCAGCATGCAGTAGTGAAAATAATGGAAGAGGTACAGAACTGAGTACAATCGAAGAGAAATGGGAATGTATCAAGCAAGGGATATCGGAAGCAGCAAAAGACTCTATTGGAACCATTAACGGAAAAAGAATTAGGAAACCATGGGTCACGGATGCAAGATGGATGAGAGAAGAAGATGGAAGAATGTAAACACAGAGTTAGGCAAAATGAAGTACAAAGAGTTAAACAATAAATTGAGACAGGCCACAAATAAAGCAAAAGAAGAATGGTGGAAAACGCAATGCGAGGATATGGAAAGGTTACAGAAGAAGGGTGAAATTGGTGCTCTATAAAGCAAGGTTAAGCTATTATCGGGAAGTAAGAAGGCAATATCTGTGCTAAAAGTTAAAGATAAATGGGGTAAGATAATAGTTGAACCAGGAAAAATCCAAGAGAGATGGAAGGAATATATAGAAACACTGTATGGTAAAGAACTTAGGCAGAAGGGTTAGACATAGAAAAGGAACATGACGTAGAAGAAGATAACTTAGGTCCAGGCATACTCGACGATTAAATAGAAAGGGCATTAAAGGAGATAAAAGAAAATAAGGCTGTGGGGGTGGAAAACATACCTGTAGAAATGTTGAAATGTTTAGGGAAAGGTGGGAAGAAGGCCATAAATGGACTGATTCGTAGTATCAATGAGGAAGGAATCTGGCCGGAAGATTTTGTGAGATCGGTGTTAGTTCCTATTCCAAAAAAGGCAAAGGCTTCGTCATGTGAGGATTACAGAACAATAAGTTTGAAACCCCACGCAGCTAAAGTTATTGTCGCACGGCGCAATAGAACACAGAATAAAACGGATAACACGTAAAAGGACACTCACACTGTAGATGATTTAAGCTTTCGGCCTACTCCGAGGCCTTCTTCAGGTCAGCTGACCTGAAGAAATATATATATATATATATATATATATAACTTTTGGACGGCACAATAGAACACAGAATAAAGCAAATAACACGTAAAAGAACACTCACATTGTAGATTATTTATGCTATCGGCCTACTCCGAGGCCTTCTTCAGGTCAGACCAGAGGAAGACCTCGGAGCAGGCCGAAAGCTCAGGCCGTGGGTGTGGACAACATCCCTGTAGAACTGTTGAAATGTTTCGGAAAATGCGGGAAGAAGGCCCTATATGGACTGATTCGTAGTGTCTCTGAGGAAGGAATCTGGACAGGTGATTTTGTGAGATCGGTGTTAGTTCCTATTCCGAAAAAGGTAAAGGCTACATCATGTGAGGATTACAGAACAATAAGCTTGATATCCATTGCAGCTAAAGTAATGTATATGGAGAGTAGCTATGTACGGCGCGGAAACGTGGTCGTTGAAGCAGAATAGACGTAGATTGGAGGCTTTTGAAATGTGGGTGTGGAGAAGAATGGAAAAGGTGAAATGGACCGAAAGGAAAACAAATGAGGAAGTACTGGAGATGGTGGGTGAGGAGAGGGGTTTGTTGATAGAAATCCTATGGAGGCAGGAAAAATGGATGAAAGGCGTATTGAGCGGTAGTGGAATGTTGGAGAAGGTAATAGAGGGGAAAATGTTGGGCAAGCGAGGAAAGGGCAGGAACAGGATAGAGATGTTGGACGGGATGAAGGGAAGAAAGGAGTACACAGAGCTGGAGAGAGACCTGATGTAGAGTAGGTTGCTGGATGGTGTTTTGTTAAGAGTTACAAAATATTTATTTGATAGTTGTGTCCATCCAAAAACCTACCTTAACAGGTAGATTACCTAAAAAATATATATATGGTGTATGTGCATATATCCCTTCCATGGACTACAGCCTTGACGTGGTGGAAGGGCTTGTGCGTTCCGATGACCCCTAGAGCTGTGCTGGCGGGTGTAATAATATTTGCCCTTGGTAGGGTCACCCATGCTAGATGGTTCGAGGGTTCGGAACCAGACGAAAGGTGTTCCGTACAGTGTCTGTTCCTCAGTGAGGTGGTTGTGAGGTCGAGATTACGCGAAAAATAATGGAGGCTTGAACTAAGACAACTACTGTGGGTGGAACGTGTGCGGAGACGGTGGATGGAGGCCGCAGGAAGTGCCGGGAGGAAAAGCCCGAAGTTAAATCGAATTTTGTAATCCCCTTAATGATCGCTTTGCTTCGTCACTTCCTCCCGCCCTCCCCTCCCCCTAACCAAACGATTATGATCCATTCTTCTTCGACACTCGGCTCATGAATTTCACAGTCGCGGAACAGACAAAGGGGATCCATCCCTATATATCTATATAACAATATATGTTATCGCCCTCCGAGTCTTTGTAAAGAAACCTGTCGGTTAATTAATCCCCTAATTAATTTCCCCGAAATTCCACAAAATATCCAAACATCCGGCTCGCGACCATTTCAATTTCAGTGATTTGGACAGTAGAGGAGGGGAAAAGGAGGCGGGTGGCGGAGTAACGGTGACTTATGAAATGGCGGGAAACACTTAAATAAAAATAAAAGCAGTCATTTATGACTGCCATTATTTTATTCGCGCCAACTGAATCATATCTTCGTCCTGGGCGGGTGAGTTGGGGAAACGAAGTAACTTTTGAAAGAAAAAATTATATTTATTTCGTTCGAGTTGATCGTACACTCCATCCACCATTAGGCATGATGAATTGAGCTTTTATTCGCGAAATACATTTCGTTTTTCTTTTTTACACGCTAAAGTGCACAGACAATGGATATTAGTTGAATTCAACAGCTACACCCTGCCTTCAAATTTCCCGAATATCGCCAACTTTGAACCAGATCTCTAATTTAATTTTGACACCCCCTCCATTTAGACTTTGGGACGTTTGTTGTTGTACTCTTTTTGTTAGCTTGATAAGTGTCCCATTATTCGGCGTAAGAAGTCAAGATATTAATGAATAATTTTTAGCATAAATGTTTTTCAATAATAATGGGCTCAACCTCAGAAACATGCACCTTTAGCAATAAAATAAACTTTTTAAAATTCACAAAAAGTGTTTTAATACGGTAATACGGGTTTCATTACATAGGGGACCTGACATGGTCACCTATGTGATTAAACTGCTAAAATCGTATTGACAATTTTTTGTGAATTTTGCAAATTTTATCTTATTCGTAGCCGCGTAATTTTTTGTACGTGATTCCTGTATTCCCCCCGTATGTATCAACCAGGAGAGTTCGTTAGTGAGAGTAAAGCCTAAGTATGCAATCGAGTCTACACTTTGTATTTCGGTGGTATTCCAGATGCAGTAGTCGTTTATGAGGAGAGAACTGCTCTTATTCAAAAAAATTATCACTTCACTCTTTTTTAAAGTTTATTTCTAATCGTCAAAATGTCTGAATCGTATTTTCTGAAGCAACTTCATCGTTAGGATTACGGATATTTCTGTAAACCACTGCATCGTCTGCTGTGAACGCTTTCTGTGTCCCTTAAATGGGAAGTCTTGGGCCGTAAAGTCAACACCAATCAATGAGGCATGATTTATCGACTCTGACCACCGAGATATCGCGGCGGGGAGTATAGAACACCCACCTGCCCTACTCCAGTCCGCAGGCGAGTGAAGAGTCCAAGCGGAAGTGAATGGCAGTAGTGTTGAGGTACAACGTTGTGAGAAGAGGTAGAATTTATTTCAATACATTTTCCTGTTCGATTATTCAGAATCGAAACGACCGAGATATCGAACAAGATCATTAAAAATTGATAGTCGAAATGGTGTCATCTACATCAACATAAATACCCTGCGAGCCACCAAAAAAGGTGTGTGGCAGGGGGTGTAGCACCATAAGGGAAGGGTAGGGGATGAGGGGGTTGGGGTAATCAGATAGGTGAGGAAAGGTGGGGGGAACCTGTAAAAAAAATATATACACACATATAAAATTTTATATAAAAATATATACATATATGTGTGTGAACATCGTGTGGTGTGAACATCGATGCTACCCATCTTTTTTCTCGTTATAGCATGCGCGTATTCTGAAGGTATAGATGATCCTCATGGAATTGTTTGATAGTCCAGTTACATCTGCAACAATAATCCACAAGCCATCGCAAGGATGTGGGCATTGGCCGCGGGATACACATGAAGAAATATCAGTTCAAACATGCATTTGTACAAAGTTCATACGCAAAGACACTGATAGGCATTCAAGGAATGTACCAAACATTTTAGACTGGTTTTTCTACGCGCAAGCTGCTACACGGATCACAATCAGTGAGGTGTCGCCTTCTAGCAGGGGCTGTGAGTAGTAAAACAATCGCCTTGCTCGTGGTCTTATTTCATTTTGTCTCCGCACAACAGCGATTCTTGTCGGAGCTTTCACACGCTTTCTGTATTTTCTTAGATGCATCATGCAATAATTGTGTTGATCTTTAAATGTTTTTTCTTGGAATTATTTATTTAGTGTTAGGTTTTAATAATTCATTGAGAGCTAAGGTCATTTTGCACCAAGGTCAATTAATTTAAGAAAAAAATGCTTACAAGTACAATTAATGGCATTTTATATTAAAGGTTTTTTAAATATAAATATTTAATTCATAGATCAATAAAATTTAACAAATAAATGGATAATAAAAACAGATAATCTCATTATTTCTTGGGTAAAAGGTCAATGATTTTTTGCAACCTATGCAGATGGCTGGAGTGGGGTGCTTTGTGGTGGTAAAAGTAATGGGAGGTCCTTGGGAAAGCAACACGACCCAAATCAGTTAGCTATGGGGATATACAGTCTGAGGCTGGACCCATTTATCACGCTCACGTCAAGAATTCAAGATTCCACTTTCTATGGAGCAATTATATGGAATAAAAACGTGCATTAAGCTTTGAAAATTCCGAACGTTGGACGTCATCATCAGTTGATGATGACGTCCAACGTTGAAAACTGGATCGTGTTTTGAAATGCAGTGTGTGGAATTACAAATTCAATGATTTAATTTTAATATGTTATGCAAATTCCATTAAGTTACGCCGGAGACAACAAATTTTAATTATATATTTTCCAATGCATTTGACTGTGCATAACATGTCTAAGAAAACTATTAATCTAAGGGTTACCCACATATTTTTCTCATGTTCAATAATACGTAATATTAGAAACACTGTATGGTAAAGAACGTAGGACATCAAGGTTAGACATAGAAGAGGAACATAACGTACAAGAAGATACCCAGGCATATTCAACGATTAAATAGAAAGGGCATTCAGAGAGATGTAACCAAATAAGGCCGTGGGGGTAGACAACATTCCTGTCGAACTATCGAAATATTTAGAAAAATGTGGGAAGAAGACTCTATATGGACTGATTCGTAGTATCTGTGAGGAAGAAATCTGGCCGGAAGATTTTGTGAGATCAGTGTTATTTCCTATTCCGAAAAATGGTAAAGGCTACGTCATGTGAGGACTAGAGAACAATAAGTTTGATATCCCACGCAGCTAAATTTATTCTCAGGATCATCAACAAAAGGATAGAGAGTAAGGCAAATGATTACTTAGGGGATGATCAGTTTGGGTTCAGGAAAGGAAGAGGTACGCGTGATGCCATTGCAATAATGAGATCACTAATCGAGAGGAATATAGAATACAATCAGGACGTTTTTGCCTGTTTTGTAGATTTCAAAAAAGCGTTTGATAGAGTGAATTGGGAAAAATTAATGTGTATTGCAGAAAATAGGAATGGATTAGAGGGACAGGAGACTGATCCGCAACCTGTACATGTCCCAGACTACTCAGGTGCGAGTGGGGAACGGAGAGTCCGGTTGGGCAGTGTTAGGAAGAGGTGTAAGGCAGGGTTGCCCATTGTCACCGGTACTGTTCAACGTATATGTAGAGGAAATGATTAAAGAGGCATAGGAAGAACTGGAGGTAGAAATAAAACAGTTTCTAGCGTAACTTGGTGGAAAATCTTCATACTGACTTTTAATAATCAACTGACTTTCAATAATGACCTGATGATCTTATGCTATAACGAAACCTGGGTTGTAAAAATTAAAAAGTTTATGTGGAAAAGTAAAGTGGTTTGATTATTAAAAGTCAGTGGAGGTAGAAATGAAAGTCGGAGGGGAATTGGTAAAATCGGTTAGGTTTGCTGATAACCAAGCATTAGTTGCTCAATTAGCCAAGGGGTTGCAAGCATTGTTGAGTGAATTGGAGGTTCAGTGTGATAAATATGGGATTTGAATCAATATTAATAAAACAAAGGTTATGCGATTTTCCAGAAAGAAAAAGGCTAAGCTAAACATTAAAATAGGAGGGGAAAACATAGAGCAGGTAGAACAGTTTACATGTCTCAGAATTGTTTTGGACCAATACGGTCAAAGTGGTAGGGACGTAATGAGAAGAATTGCGCTAGGCAAGGAGGCTTTCTCAAGGAGGAGGGAGTTGATGACGGAGACATTGAGCAGGGATGTTAAGAAAATACTCGTAAAAACTCTGATATGAAGCGTAGCTATGTACGGCGCGGAAACGTGCTCATTGAAACAGGACGATAGACGTAGATTGGAGGCTTTTGAAATGTGGGCGTGGAGAAGAATGGACAAGGTGAAATGGACCGAAAGGGAAACACATGAGGAAGTACTCGGGATGGTGGGTGAGGAGAGGGGTTTGTTGAGAGAAATCCTATGGAGGCAGGATAAATGGATGAAAGGCGTATTGAGCGGTAGTGGGATGCTGAAGAAGGTAATAGAGGGGAGAATGTTGGGCAAGCGAGGAAAGGGCAGGAACAGGATAGGGATGTTGGACGGAATGAAGGGGGGAACGAAGTACACCGAGATGAAGAGGGACCTGATGTAGAGCAGGTTGCTGGATTTGGAAGTTACAAAGATTTATTTGATAGTTGTGTCCATCCAAAAACCTACCTTAACCGGTAGATGACCTAATAATAATTGAATATATAATATAAGGTTTGACGCAACAGTATCGAACAAGTTTTTTGGTCCATACTTCTAACATCTAATTCCCACCAAAAACTATTTTTTTCTCTCTCCACTCCCCTTCATCAAACAACCCTCCCGAAAACACTCTCGCCTGACCCATTTACCCAACCGCCACCCCTCCAGGACGGCACCCGCGCTAATTGGCCACCATCCTGTGGATCTCTATGGTCCCCTTTCCACCCTCGCACATAACTCCCACCCCCGCGGCACGAGCTCAAGTAATCAGGGCCTCGGGATTAGCGATTACCGACTAATGTGCTTAAGCGGTGGGGATGCCGACGCACGCAAAGTGGGACGATGAGGCGTTCGATTTTCTTTCAAATGCAGGAGTGCGCGTCCCATTTACGAGCAAATGAGGACTTCCGACAGTCTTTTTCATGAGGCGAACTGTTCGCTTAACGTGGCTGCAGAGCTATACTTTTCTCCGGCGAGAAGCGAAGAAAATAGGAAGTTGCGCCACTCTCCCCAATTGAAACCTAATTATAAGATGGACCGTGAAATATCGTCATCGACTCTTATCATCTCGTAGTATGGATTTGACTCGATATTTCCTTTCATTCCACATCCAGGCGTTCCAAGCCTCTCCGTGCAATTAGGATAAAACTAGATCACAAGTTATCGGAATCTTTATCGGACTCCTTATTCTATCCGTATTACACATAATGATAACCGAAAATCGACTTATATCTATTCACTAGTGTTGGTAGTGTCCGTTATCATGGCTACACTCTACTCTATCGTTAAATTAGCAAAAGTTCGATAAACACTTCAAGCACGTAATCCTAATGATTTTTGTAGTTTATTCATGTTCTGATGTAAGTACTTAAATCAGTATGTTCAACATTGTATGGAAATTGAAGAGATAAGTCTCGGATGAATCCTCTTACGCAATCCATAGGCTTTCGATATAACAGTCATCTTTTCAGATATTCCACCCTTATCTCTGACTATGAAACGGCCGTCGAATTGGAGACAATGCTATTTATCAAACGATTACAATGCCGAAGACGAAGCAGAGAAATTTGGACGATTAATTTTATTAGCAGGAGAATGCTGAGGAACAGAGCAATATGTTTCCGTGATCCTTCGCAGTGTACTGCCTAATGAAGACATTGGCAGCTATAGATTTTATTTGCGATTGTACCCCAGCTATGGGAGGTGAAGATACGAGTATTTCAATATTCAGGAACGGGTTCTTAAATCAAGAGCGCATTTAATACCGGGAGATGGCTTCCTAACAAGAATAATATGGACTCTAGCGCCTCAGACGATTAGTGTTCTGAAACACATCTACTCATGCTTTCTATTGCTGTTTCTACAGGGTGCGTCCCAAAAGTAATACAATTATTTTTTCAATAATTTATTGAACAGATTTGCACAAACACTTAAAATTCTTCAAAGTACTGTCCTTGGGCTTCTTCACATTTTTTCCAGCGACCCTGTATTTCTCTTTTCATCATGCTGATAATCGAATTCAAACTCACATATCGAATGCAATTCCCACTTTTAAACGATACGATTTTAGGTCATTCCTGAATTCACTACTTTTGCACATTAATTAGTATCGCGTAAATCGTCCCTAAGGTTGGTTTCATTCATAACTCAATATGTCTGTGATCCGAACTCTTTATGTCCATGTATTTCTTTTCATTGACCTCTCTAGTTAGCTGCACAGTAGAATCAGAATATGATTCTCTGTATATGGTGGTGCGTGGTAACTTCATTGTGCTGAATTAATTGCGTTATCTCCGTTATCGGAATTATTTTTCTTTGAGATTAACTATTAAGCAAAACATAATCTAAGTATGCTGCCATTACTTGGCCTAACCCTTATTTCATCGCCCTTATTGTTAATTATCAGCTCGGCTCGCACGTAAAGAGGTATTTCACACTTATTCACCATAGTGCATGTACCTTAAGTTATTTCAATGTACATTATATGATTTTTTACATGCATACCTGTATTTTATAACTAACAATTGATGAAAACTTAATTTTTGACGCTGCACTTCCGGTGTTTATCCTCATTCTGCCACAAAACCTAGCGGTGGCCTGCAGGGAAGTATTAAGATGCGAGGGTCATCCGGAAAGTAGTACCCGTTCGTGCCGCATGAAGTGCTGACGACGCGAGTAGCCGCTGGACGAGGTCAGATAGCTTCAGTGGCTTGTCTACCTTCTCTGAGCCAAGTTGCGTGACGCTAGCATTGCCTGTGTTGTTTCTGTGATTGTTTACAATGTTTAAAAAAATTGAGAACGCCGCCAGTTGTGAAGTGAGGGCAGTGATTAAATTCCTCAATGCAAGAAACGTTCGCCCATGTGATATTCATCGCCAATTAAAGGAGGTGTATGGAGACAATGTAATGGACGAGTCGTCTGTTCGGCGGTGGTGTCGCAACTTCAACATGGGGAGGGGGAACACACACGACGATGAGCGTTCGGGGAGACCGTCTGTCATTACAGACCAACTGGTGAGCTCAGTTGACGAATTCGTGAGGAACGATCGGCGCGTCACAATTGATGACATCTGTGAGCATTTTCCCAATGTTTCTCGAACAATTGTTCATGAAATTGTTAAACACCATCTGCATTATGCAAAAATTTGTGCAAGATGGGTCCCTCGCATGCTTACAGATGAGCACAAAACCAAGCGTATGGCTGCAGCACTGACGTTTTTGGGACGTTATTCTGATGAAGGAGACTCTTTCTTGACTCGCATAATTACTGGTGACGAAACATGGGTTTGTTATGCATCACCTGAGAGTAAACGACAGTCAATGGAGTGGCATCATGCTCATTCACCAAACAAACCAAAAAAATTCAAGACAGTTCTGTCCACCAGGAAACTCATGGCAACCATTTTCTGGGATCGACGAGGTGTATTGCTTATTGATTTTATGGCCCGTGGAGACACTATTAATGCCAATGCGTATTGTGAAACATTAAAGAAATTACGGCGGGCAATACAAAATCGGCGGCGAGGTCTATTGTCTACTGGTGTCATTCTCGTTCATGACAATGCCAGGCCTCATGCAGCTGGGATAACACAAAAACTTTTGCAGCAATTCAAATGGGAAACTTTCGACCATCCACCGTATAGCCCGGACTTGGCCCCTTCAGATTTTCATCTCTTTACAAAGCTTAAAGACTTTTTGGCAGGAAAAAGATTTGACAGCGATGAAGAACTTAAAGAAGGAGTGACCCTGTATCTCAATGAGCTGGCGGCGAAGGACTATGCAGCAGGAATACAGAAACTTGTCACACGTTATGACAAATGCCTTAATTTGCTTGGAGATTATGTTGAGAAGTAGTTTAAAGTATCCTCTTTCAAATAAAATTTTTTATGTTTGTTAATATTTACTTTTGTGTCTTTATTTCACGAACGGGTACTACTTTCCGGATGACCCTCGTAGATGGATAAATTCATCCGGTGGAATCAGCCCATGGTATACCGTTAGGGGTCTTGTATCCATTCTCTCGGACAGTAACTAGATTTCTTGCTCTTCCATGTACATTACACCATATACTATACTGAAAGTGTATAACATTCGTATATTCTAGGCTCTTTTTTCTCCTCAGGTACTAACAACCGCTACTCAGACCTCTATGTCACTTGTGCTATGTGACGAATCTTATTCAACATTATTCTGAATAGATTAGTTTTTGCAATTTTTCCAATCTTCTTTTTCCTCCTGATATTACTGTCTATTTCTCTCTTCAATAGTTTGTTTATGTTAGTACTCTGCAAGCCACCGCTACGGTGTGTGGCAGGGGATGAATACATACCAGACTAATTTTGTACAAACATGACCCAACTTGGTCGCACAATGTTATTCTGATCCCTCATCGTTCGTGGCAAAAATGACATCTTACATCTATCTGTTCTACCCTTGATTTCTCTAATTTTTTTCAATGATATATCCTACCGTAGTACGATTGGGTTAATAATACATTTTCAACATCACTGCGAAAGAGACCTTCTTCCAATTAATGCAAGAGCTTCAATCTGTAATTTTAACCTTCATTCCATTGAGTGATTCCCAGCCTAGCTCCTCTAAATTTTGGATACGCTACAAAGTTTATTATGAAAACGTTTTACATATCCAGCTCCTCTACGCTGCACACGATCCAATTCGGTAATTAATCCAATTTCGTGAGGATCCCATATACTTACAGCGCA
This sequence comes from Hetaerina titia, assembly GCA_037158775.1. NCBI lineage: Eukaryota > Metazoa > Arthropoda > Insecta > Odonata > Calopterygidae > Hetaerina > Hetaerina titia. Next base: position 127,514,297 of record CM073770.1, on the reverse strand, counting down.
TTCTAAATGAGGCCTAACTAGGGAAAGATAAAATTTATCTTTGACTTTTTCATCACATTTACCCAGAGCTCTTCAAATAAATCCTAATTTCTTGTTAGCTTGTCCACACATTCCCCCTGGTATGTGTTTCACCCAAGAGAGATCGTGAGTGAGGGTAACGCCTTGGTATTTAATTGAGTCTACACATTCCATTTCGGTGTTCCCAATGCAGTAGGCTTTCGGGAGGGAATTCCTCTTTTTCCAAAAATTCATCAATTCTATAGAGCAGCAGTCCTCAGATGTGCTCTTAAGTGAACTTATACCCAACGTTCAGGCCTTTGGTCCTCTCCATCAATAGGCTTTTCTTATGGTATAATGCCCCCTTTGTCTGCCATTTCTCAATTTATTTGTTTTTAGCTTCTTCCACCGTCGCTAATTCTATTAGCCAAATAACAAAACTCTTTTTATATTTTTTTCTTTTCAATATTCAGTTTAATGACTGGGCTGCCTTCTTCTGTCTCCCACGAACCTATTCTTAGTATTCTTGATGTTTTTTTCAGTTCCTAACTCCTCCGTTACTTTAGTAACAGTTACATCCTTTATTTCATCTGCTAATACATTTCTGTCATCTTCAAAGCAAGAAAATGTATGATTTGACTTTTGACCAAAGAACTCCTTTTAAAATTGCAAAAAATGCTTCTTTTTCAAAAGGAACTCCATAATTTACCAAGTAATGGCCAGCTTTCATGTGAAAATTTTTATATTTTGCTACGTCTACTTTTACAAAGGACCACACAATTGAGGGCTAGGGTGTCTGGCTGGAGATGGTTACATGACAGGAAACACCCCTTATTTTCCGTTACATTTTCCTGCATCTCGTCTAATTAAGCCTATCTTCTGTTTGGCTGTATCACATATTTTTTTGTGTCCAATTAAACGTTTATGTCAGGATATTTGACTCTTTCTTAGATTCTTAACGAAGTCCCATCTATCTTTTTTCTCCGTTCCTGACTCCCACTCCGATACCTGGTATAAATCGCTTAAGAGTCGAACACAATCTTTAAAGGATTACTCTTTTAAAAGATTCGTTTCTCCGTATTTGTATCCTTCGGTGTCACAGTATCTCCCGGTAACTACTCACTTCATATTTCATTCGGGCACCACCCATCTTCAACCAACTTACTTAAAACTTCGTCATTAGCTTCTTAGTTTGCTGTCAAATTTATTTCCGTAAATCTTTTCCATTACCACAATTCTAAAACCTATAACATTCATACTTACCTTGTCTGAAAGATCAGATCAGAGACCAAGTTGGTGTGACGGTAAGTGTGCTGACTTCCCACTCTTATGGTGTTGGATCAATCAATCCCGGCCGGGTCCGAATTTTCCTGGTATTTCAGGCAGAGCAGTTGACATATGTTGGCAGTATTTGGGATGAATATGGTAAAGGTAGTAGGGAAAGGAGAAGAATAATTTTGTTAGACAAATAAGTTTGTTTCAAAGGGTTTGTTTAGGTTCTTTCTATCTAGCTATCACGGTAGCCTGCAGGTTACCGCTAGGGTGTGTGGCAGGGAGTGATATCAAGCTTAAAGCATCAAATATTAACTTTTCCTTAATTGTTAGCCACAATATATATGTATAAATATGTATATATATATATATATATCATTTTATTTATTATTCAAAGGTAATCTACCGGTTAAGGTATGCTTTTGGATGGACACAACTATCAAATAAACATTTTGTAATTCCAAATAATAAAACCCAATCGAGTAACCTAATCTACATCATAATCTGTGTACCTCTTTTCTCATTTCATCCCGTCCAACATCCCTATCCTGTTCCTACCCTTTCCTCGCTTGCCCAACATTCTCCCCTCTATTACCTTCTTCAACATTCCACTACCGCTCAATACGCCTTTCATCCATTTTTCCTGCCTCCATAGGATTTCTCCCAGACCCCTCTCCTCGCCCACCATCTCTAGTACTACCTCATTGGTTTTCCTTTCGGTCCATTTCACCTTCTTCATTCTTCTCCACATCCACATTTCAAAAGCCTCCAATCTACGGCTATCCTCCTGCTTCAATGACCTGTTTCCCCACCGTACATAACTACGCTCCATATCTGAGTTTTTACAAGTCTTTCCTCAACCTCCTTCCCTAACTGTTAACCTAGGCGTTTCTCTTTCTGGAAAATCACATAACCTTTGTTTGATTCTCCTACCATGTCTATCCCACTGAATTTCCAATTCACTCAACAAAGCCTGCAACCCCTTGACTGACTGACACATTAGATCATGGCCATCAGCAAACCTAACTGTACTTTTTTGCATCACCATTCATTCCCTTTAATCATTTCATGATATAGTAATGTTTTCTTCTACATACACGGATTTTAACAACGCTCTCCTCATGAAAATTATTTTTTTCTGACTTTATTGGACGAGGAAACACAGAGCAATACAGTGCACTAATTTCATTCATTCCCCTTATGTCTAGCCAGCTACTATAGCCATAAGTGCCCACTCGTACCCACGTGACGTTGCAACCCGTATTTAATTTTTAAATAATTCAATTCGCAGATAAACTACTTCGAATGTATGCTGTCCTGCGACGTCTATACCAATATTTTTCGCAATGTTCCACCGAGATTTCACCCTTCCTCTCCACGGAGGTATGGACCAATAGGATTGATCCCTTCGGACCATTCAGGGGATCAGAGGTTTGACGCAATAATGCCCAGACACCTTTCCGTTGAGGTCACCAGGAGAGCAGAGCTAACAGGGTGGCAGGCGGGAACAGGGGTTTGAACTGGAGGAGTGGGAGTGATTCGCAAAAACGAACAAGAATGGCGAAGATCCGCCGAATTTCGGAGGTGTTTATTTTATAATTGAGGGATGCTGGTGTTATGGCTGTGGGGAACAAGGGATGAACGGATCTGGGATGCACACACGAAGTGAAAGGGAGAGAAGGGAATAAGTGAGTGGTGAGTGTGGAAGAGGAGGCGGTGAGGAGAGTCAGATAGAGGGTTTGGAATACTCGGAGAAAGGAAAAGGGAATTCTTCTCTGGAGGGGAAAGAGAAAGTCCATTAGCGATTTTCTTTGTGGCCAGGGAGAACTTTTATCCAACACTTTTTTTGGAAAACGCTAATGGAAAAACTTCCCACCAACCCACCCATCCCCTTCGCTCACCCCATCATAAAAAAGGCAAAGAGAGAGAGTGAATGGAGACGAGAAAATAGAAAGGAGAAAGGTGGGGAGAAATGTAATTCGTTTCTCTGTTTCGCAGCTCGAATAAATCCATCCCCCTGAAGGATTGATGCCGATTCACTTCCTCCCTCATTTTTGAGGGACGTCTTGGAATATATATTTCGCCTCTTGCCTACGGGCCATACGGATGTCTTCGCGGGTTAACGTACTTTGTGCCGAACCGCGAAACGGCTGTCTCGGTGACGGCTCATCCACTCGCTCCGTTAAGCACCGTGTTGTTCGCTGATTTGACATTGAAGATGATTCGAACACGGCACATGACACATCAAACGCATCGACATAATTTTTATTTATCGATATTTACAAATCCTGTAAGCCACCGCTAAGGTGCGTGGCAGGGGGTGAATACACAACAGGCTAATTTTGACCAGAACATGACCCTACCGCGTTCGGACAATGTTATTATGATCCCCTATCGTTCCTGGAAAAAATGACATTTTAAATCTATCTGTTCCACACTTATTCTCTCTATTTTTTCTGCAGCAGCACGATGGTAGTAATAATACATTTTCAACATCATGCTAAAGAGACGCCCTTCCAATTCATATGCATGAGCTTCAATCTGTAATAAAATCTTCGCTCCGTGAATGATTCCCGGACTAGATGCTCTAATATTTTTGATACGATACTAAGTTTACCAAAGCAACGTTTTATAAATCTAGCTCCTCTACGCTACACGCGATCCAATTCGGCAATTAATCCAACTTCACGAGGATCCCATTTTATTTCATCAAAATTTCATCATTTTTAAAAATTTTATCGATCAACTTAAAAACTTTAGATTTATCGCAAGCATTTCCCCAAATCGTGTACTTTAAATCAGTTCATCTTTTTTCAACAAGAATCCGAGCTTACTGGGACCGGTGCGGTAATCTTTAAAGGAGTTTTTTTTAATTTGCGAAGGCTTTGGTATCGTTAGCCATATTAGATTATTCGTACTTGTATTTCCATGGGAATTTAAGTCCATAACGCTTTAATTGGAGAAACGAAGTTTCTGGAAAATATGCATGAAACTTAGGTTTTTCCTGTGAAAAATGCGGTAATTATGCAATGAATTGCATTCAATGAGTGAAATATATTCCTTTCCCGGAAACTTAAAAATATGAGAGATGGAAATAACTGCCGCCATTGGAGAATATCAAATCTGCAGACTCTAAAGAGAAACCATTATTGTTACAGCCATTACAGGTTACTGCGCCTCACCTCTTCCCACGACCCGATCAATAACGTGGTATTTGAGTGTGGTGTTAGAAGAAAATCAGAACATTTTTTCGCCCGGGATAATTTACGTCCACATACACACCCAACGGTTATACTCGTCAAATTTACAGCCAATTCCTTTCAAAAGAGTTCGAGGCATGAGTTTATGGATTTGAATGGACTCGATAATCTTCGGGAGGGACTAAACGATTGTTGATAAAGCCATTCGAATGGTTCAAAGTGACATGCTAGTAAACAATCGTTTGTTCCGTTCTCGAACGCCAGTGGTACCAGACAATATCTGGTTTTCCCAAGATGCATTCTACTTATTTTTCGAACAAAATGTAGGTGAGTTCCGAGAGAATAGGCGAATAAATTATTATCAAATCATTATATCGGGTCAAAGTGATTATTTAAATGGGTAAATGAGGATATCTAAAGATAATTTCATGGCAATGCAGATACGAGTAATGCTGTCAGAAATTAAAACAGATGGGTGCCACTTTCTCCGTTGTCGAAATTCCGATTTGATTCTACCAATGCTGAAAACATCCAGGTATAGACACCTAAGAAGGCGCGGGTACTTGAACCAAGTTATATGATTTTTCGGGTACCAGATCTTTCTGGGAAACCATAACCGGCACAGGGAAAGGAACTGGTGCCCCTACCCAAATGTGTGAATATTCACACGCCGTTGGGCTTAGTACTAGGTGATATATATGTGTGTGTGTGTTTGTGTGTGTGTGCGCGCGTGCGTGCGTGTGTGTGTATACACATATCTTTCAAACACGAAATCCCGCCATACGGCGAACAAATATTCATTTACATCGAAATAGATATAAGGCTCCGCACCCCCAGACCCTGCAATAAACCTTGAAGGAAAAAATGTACTTCTTTCAAAACCAGAATCCCAATTCTCTCCCACCCGCTCTTTAACTCTCTCCCACCAATACCCTACTCCTCCTGTACCTCAAGCAATTTTGTGTACCTACTCAAGTGCCAACTTTGCCCTGTCTTTTATATTGGACAGTGTACCACACCCCTTAATATTAGAATTAATAATCATCGAGCCTCACGTAACAATATCTCCCTGATTGGTATGCTCCCAATCCCCAAGCATGCCTCCGAACACAACACTCCCTTTGGCCAATGCTTTAAAGAATCCATCTTAACATCCCTCCCACACTCAGACCCTCCACTGAAACTCAAAACACTAAAGCAAGCTTTCATCTGGCTCTTGGATTCCTGAAATCGCCCAGGTATTAATATTAGATATTAATTACCCGTCTCTACACATAATTTCATCCCCGCTCCTCCCCCAACGCCTTCCATATCATCCCCACCCGTGGTCGGGTGGAGCGATAGATTTTATTCTGTAGGACATTTCTGGGTAACCGCGTTTGTGGTGTGCATGGTGTAGATTGTGGAGGCATTTGTTGAGGGTAGCTGTGATGTTGCAAATCCGATGCCCGCGGATTGAGAGGGAGTTGGAAGATGAGCGTTTGGTGTGAGAAGGATGGAAACTGGTTTAGTGCAGATTTTGTTTATAGTTAGTGGCTTTGATATGTATTGTAGTGGTGAATTTGTTATTGTGAAATGAGATGTCTGTGTCAAGAAAGGTGATGGTGGAGTCTGAAATGGAAGAAGTGAATTCAACAGTGAAAGAAGAATTTACGGCCAATAATAAATCTTCAAGAGACTCAGAGCTGGGTGTCCAGAGAATAAAAATGTCGTCAATGTAGCGCACCCAGAAAAGAGGTTGGAAGGGTTGTTGTGAAAGGAGGTTCTCTTCAAGGCGTCCCATGAAGAGATTGGCGTACGATGGCGCCATCCTCGTTCCCTCCGCTCTGCTGATTTGTGTTAAAAACAGTTTTGGAAGGAGAATACATTTTTGGTAACACGGTTACTCAGAAAAGGTCCTACAGAATAAATTCTACCGCTCCACCCGACCACATACACCAGAGAAAAACAATTCCACATCTGGCGCAGGACTCAACCTTAGTACAACCTATTTCCCCGGATCCCACAGACTGAAAACCCTTCTTAAAGAACTTTATCCTATTATACACGACAATGACACCACCTCATCCTTACTGCCCCAATGCCCCTCTGTCGCTTACAGACGACCAGCCAATCTCAGAAACCTTCTGAGATCCATTAACCCTTTGACACCCCGCCCTGACAAATTTCCACATATTTCCCCTACCTGCAATCGCCGCCGATGTAAAACATGTCTGCTAATCAGATCTGCTCCCCTCTCCCCACATCCCCTCATTGTCCCTTCACCCCGTTCCCACGCTTATTGCCTCTCAAAAAATATTATCTATCTTTTGTCGTGCAAACAATGCACCTCATTCTACATAGGCGAATGCATTACCCCCTTATCCATCCGAATGAACAATCACCGCTACTCGTGTAATTCTGCTTCACTCCCTTCTCTTCCTATCCCTTTACACGCAAGTTCCCACAACCTATCATTTGACGAATGCTTTTCCCTAACAGTTCTGGAACCCCTACCCGATTCAGCCACCAACATAGAGGTGAGAACTCGCGAATCCGCATACATCCTATATTTCCGATCCTTTAAAATTCCCACCCTTAACCACCATCTTTAATTTCCTTCCCAACAGTCCCTAAACCTTCCGACCCCCTTCCCCTCCCCGGGCATTCTTCCCTCAAAACCTCTCAGTCTGACCTGAAGAAGGCCTCGGAGTGGGCCGAAAGCTTAAATCAGCTACAGTGTGAGTGTCCTCTTACGTGTTATCTGTTTTATTCTGTGTTCTATTGTGCCGTCCAAATGTTATATATATATATATATATATATATATATATATATACACGAGGGTCATCCGGAAAGTAGTACCCGTTCGTGCCGCATGAAGTGCTGACGACGCGAGTAGCCGCTGGACGAGGTCAGATAGCTTCAGTGGCTTGTCAGCCTTCTCTGAGCCAAGTTGCGTGACGCTAGCGTTGCCTGTGTTGTTCCTGTGATTGTTTACAATGTTTAAAAAAATTGAGAACGCCGCCAGTTGTGAAGTGAGGGCAGTGATTAAATTCCTCAATGCAAGAAACGTTCGCCCATGTGATATTCATCGCCAATTAAAGGAGGTGTATGGAGACAATGTAATGGACGAGTCGTCTGTTCGGCGGTGGTGTCGCAACTTCAACATGGGGAGGGGGAACACACACGACGATGAGCGTTCGGGGAGACCGTCTGTCATTACAGACCAACTGGTGAGCTCAGTTGACGAATTCGTGAGGAACGATCGGCGCGTCACAATTGATGACATCTGTGAGCATTTTCCCAATGTTTCTCGAACAATTGTTCATGAAATTGTTAAACACCATCTGCATTATGCAAAAATTTGTGCAAGATGGGTCCCTCGCATGCTTACAGATGAGCACAAAACCAAGCGTATGGCTGCAGCACTGACGTTTTTGGGACGTTATTCTGATGAAGGAGACTCTTTCTTGACTCGCATAATTACTGGTGACGAAACATGGGTTTGTTATGCATCACCTGAGAGTAAACGACAGTCAATGGAGTGGCATCATGCTCATTCACCAAACAAACCAAAAAAATTCAAGACAGTTCTGTCCACCAGGAAACTCATGGCAACCATTTTCTGGGATCGACGAGGTGTATTGCTTATTGATTTTATGGCCCGTGGAGACACTATTAATGCCAATGCGTATTGTGAAACATTAAAGAAATTACGGCGGGCAATACAAAATCGGCGGCGAGGTCTATTGTCTACTGGTGTCATTCTCGTTCATGACAATGCCAGGCCTCATGCAGCTGGGATAACACAAAAACTTTTGCAGCAATTCAAATGGGAAACTTTCGACCATCCACCGTATAGCCCGGACTTGGCCCCTTCAGATTTTCATCTCTTTACAAAGCTTAAAGACTTTTTGGCAGGAAAAAGATTTGACAGCGATGAAGAACTTAAAGAAGGAGTGACCCTGTATCTCAATGAGCTGGCGGCGAAGGACTATGCAGCAGGAATACAGAAACTTGTCACACGTTATGACAAATGCCTTAATTTGCTTGGAGATTATGTTGAGAAGTAGTTTAAAGTATCCTCTTTCAAATAAAATTTTGTATGTTTGTTAATATTTACTTTTGTGTCTTTATTTCACGAACGGGTACTACTTTCCGGATGACCCTCGTATATATATATATATATATATATATATACACACACACACACACACACACATATTAAACACGAAATCCCGCCAATGCCTAACACATTCATTCTCATGGAAATAGATCTGACTTGACCTGAGCTTGAGCACCGTATCTTTCCACTTTCCGGAAGAATGTTCTAACCAATTGAGCTATCGAGGAAACTTCCTTTAAACTGAAATATTTAAGGCTGCAGATTTCAATGTAAAGTAAGTTCCCTCGATAGCTCAATTGGTTACAGTATCCACCCGGCAGGTGGAAAGAAGCTATATATATTATTATTAGGTAATCTACCGGTTAAGGTAGGTTTTTAATGGACACAACTATCAAATAAATATATCGTAACTCCAACCCAATCCAATCCAGCAACCTAATCTACATCAGGTCCCTCTTCATCTCTGTGTACTTCTTTCCTCTCTTCATCACGTCCAACATCCCTATCCTGTTCCTGCCCTTTCCTCGATTGCCCAACATTCTCCCCTCTATTACCTTATTCAACATTCCACTACCGCTCAATACGCCTTTCATCCATTTTTCCTGCCTCCATAAGATTTCTCTCAACAAACCCCTCTCCTCAGCCACCATCTCTAGTAGTTCCTCATTTGTTTTCCTTTGGGTCCATTTCACCTTCTCCATTCTTCTCCACACCCACATTTCAAAAGCCTCCAAACTACGTCTATCCTCCTGCTTCAGCGACCACGTTTCCGCGCTGTACATATCTACGCTCCATATTAGAGTTTTTACGAGTCTTGTCTTAGATGGGGGAAGGGATGCTAGAACGGAAACATTGTAACAGTGGTTGAAGGGGGTGTTGTGGTGGGAGGCATGTTTAGGGATGGGAAGACCCGCGGACGGGGAAGAGGGATTACATGATGCGCGATGGTTGTTCACCCTGAGGTTCAGGGGTGTAGAGCACTGGCCTATATAAAATGCCGGGCAGAGTTTGCAAGTCAGAAGATAGATTACATTCTGAGATGTGCATGAGGAGTGGGGGATGGGCGAGAGAGAATTAAAAGGTGGGATGGAGAGGGGTGGAGTGGTGAAAATAGGACAAGTTTTGCATCTCACTAGAAATCAAGAGGGGGGTTTGATTATGTGGGTAGGAGGGGATTTGGAAAGAGGCTTGGTGGATTTGAGGAGATCTGATAGGTTGGCGGGCCGTTTGAAGGTAACGGAAGGGCATTTAGGAAGAAGGTTGGACGAAACGTTGTGATTTTTGAGGATGGGGTACAGGTCTTTGAGGATGAATTTAAGGGACTGGATGCCAGGGAAGTAGGTGGTGCATATTGAGAGAGGGTGGGAGTCTGTGGTTGTGGGAGGATTGGGGATGTAGGATTGTTTTAGGAATTTTTTGTGAAGGAGAGAATCTGGGTATCCCCGTTGGAAGAGGGAATGGTGAAGGTTGTTGCGGTATTTGTTGAGGGATTCGGAATGGTTGGTAATGCGGTGCCCGCGGATAGAGAGAGAGTAAGGGAGGGAGCGTTTGGTGTGGTAGGGGTGGCAGCTGTTAAAATGAGCGTATTGCTGTTTGTTAGTAGGTTTAGTATGTACGGAGGTTAGAAATTTGTTGTTAGTTAGGGAAATATTTAGATCAAGAAAAGTGATCTGTGATGATGAGATGTTGGAAGTGAAAGAAAGAGATGAGGAATCATTAAGTTGGGAGATGAAGGAATTGAGGGAGTCTATGTTATGTGGCCAGAGTAGAAAGATGTCATCAATGTACCGTAGCCACAGAAGGTGACATCGTGCCATTAAACGTACCGCTCTGTTCCTATCCTCTATGATGCTGTATGCTTGCTGACCTACTGTCCTTTCTTCTAATGAGTGTATTGTTTATTTTTCCTTTGGTGGGTGAAAAAGTTCTCTATCGCCATCTTTTGGCCAAATCGGAGCACTTTGGCGCTCGCCGATCGTAGGGTAAATTATGTTTCCTTATTAGCTTAATTGGTAGAGCATCCGACAGGCAAGTGGAAGGTCCGGTGTTCAAATGCCGGAAAAGGAAATATTTTTACACTTGTCATCTGCTCAAATCCGCCTTCCTCACCTTTCCTGTGTTCGTATTTTATGTGTTTCCTATCCCCTTTCCCTATATCTATTTCAATGTGAGAAGTAATATATATATATATATATATATATATATATATATATACACTTTTTTGGAAAACCCACAAACGTGTAATGTAAATTCACTGATAGTCATAACAAACACAGAAACCAAAACACAAAAGAGGAAAAACTCACTGGTTCTCGAATTTTCGGTGGTCCAACCACCTTTCTCAAGAGGAATTAGGAACAGAACTGAGGCAGAGGAGGGCCCGAAAGCAGTGGTAGGAAGGAGAAGGGGAAATGGGGGAAAAGAGGGGAAAAGAAAGGAAAAGGGGGGAAAAAAGGGGGAAAGGCATTCGAGGTGAGGAGTTTGGAGGGGTAGTGTATGGCGCGGGAATTTTAAAAAAGGTGGGGATGATATGGAAGTTGTTGGGGGCGGAGGGGGATGAAATTATATGCATAAAGGGGGCAATTAATGTCTAATATTAATACCTGGGCGATTCCAGGAATCCAAGAGCCAGATGAAAGCTAGCTCTAATGTTTTGAGTTTCAGTGGAGGGTCTGAGTGTGGGAGGGATGCTAAGACGGATACTTTAAAACATTGGTCAAAGGCAGCGCTGTGTTCGGAGGCATGTTTGGGGATTGGGAGCATAAGGGAGGAATTCCAATAAGGGAGGAATTGTTGCATGAGGCTCTATGATTATTGATTCTAATATTGAGGGGTGTGGTACACTGTCCAATGTAAAAGGTAGGGCAAAGTTGGCACTTGAGTAGGTAGACAACATTGCTGGAGGTACACGAGGAGTAGGGAATAGGTGGGAGAGAGTTAAAGAGCGGGTGGGAGAGGGATGGGATTCTGGTTAGGAAAATAGGACATGTTTTGCATCTAGGTTTGTTGCAGGGTCTGGGAGTGATTTTGGAACGGGGCGAGGATTTAAGAAGTGGATTGGTAGATTTTAGAAGATCTGATAGATTGGCGGGGCGTTTGAAAGTGACAGAGGGTCATTTGGGGAAAAGGTTGGTGGTGGCATTGTGGTTTTTGAGGATAGGATAGAGGTCCTTTAGGATAGAACGCAGAGATTCTAGGCCAGGGAGAAACGTGGTACAAATTGAAAGAGGGTGGTTTTTCGCGGTGGTGGAAGGTCTGGGAGTGTAAGTATGCCTACGGATCCTCTTATTCAGGAGGGATTCAGGATAACCTCGTTTGAGGCGGGAATGGTGTAGATTTATGAGGAAATTGTCTAGGGAGTCAGGGTCATTGCAAATTCTGTGACCCCTTATGGAAAGGGAATAAGGAATGGAACGTTTGGTGTGGTATGGGTGACAGCTGCTAAAATGTAAGTACTGTTGTTTATTTGTGGGTTTTATATGTACGGATGTGTGAAATTTATGGTCTATAAATGGTATGTTTACATCTAGGAAGGTGATTTGGGAGGAGGAAACTGTAGACGTGAAGGAGATAGAGGACGAAGCATTAAGGTTGGAAATGAAAGTTTTCAGGGAATCAGGACCATGTGGCCAGAGAAGGAAAATATCGTCAATATATTTGAGCCACAATAGCGGTTTCAGGGGTTGTTGTGACAGGAATTTATTCTCCGCGAGACCAAGAAAGAGGTTTGCATAGGACGGGCTGAACCTGCTACCCATGGCACAACCCTTGATTTGTAGGTAGAAATTATCATTAAAGGAGAAGGAATTGCGGGTAAGAATGAACTCGGAAAGGCTGAGGAGAAAAATCTGTGCTGGGGATGTGTGGTTCAGGGCGTTGGGAGAGGTAGTGTTGGAGGGCGGAGAGACCTTCTGAGTGGGGAATGGATGTGTACAGGGACGTGGCATCTATAGTGGCCATAATGATCTCGGCATCTGGAGGGAGGGAGATAGAATTTAATCTATCCAGGAAATGGTAGGAATCTTTAGTGAATGATGGTAGGGCCTGGACAATCGGCTGGAGATAGTGGTCTACAAATGCCGAGATTCTTTCTGTTGGGGAGTGACGGGAGGATAAAATCGGGTCGACCAGGTCGTCAGAGAGTTGTGTTTCAGCTTCCCTAATGTAGTCTGATCTGTTTAAGACCACAACCGTTGACCCTTTATCTGCGGAAGTAATGATGATGTTAGGATTTTTTTATTAAGTTATTTAGCTCTGAGAATTCGGTAGGGGACAGGTTAGATCGAGGATTAAGGGACTTGAGGAAAGACGGGTTGGCGATTCTGGACAAGAGAAGGTTTATATCTTTTTAAAATTCCCGCGCCATACACTACCCCTCCAAACTCCTCACCTCGAATGCCTTCTCCCCCTTTTTCCCCCCTTTTCCTTTCTTTTCCCCTCTTTTCCCCCATTTCCCCTTCTCCTTCCTACTACTGCTTTCGGGCCCTCCTCTGCCTCAGTTCTGTTCCTAATTCCTCTTGAGTAAGGTGGTTGGACCACCGAAAATTCGAGAACCAGTGAGTTTTTCCTCTTTGTGTTTTGGTTTCTGTGTTTGTTATGACTATCAGTGAATTTATATATATATATATATATATATATATATATATATATATATATATATCGATGATGCGGAAGTACTCACGAGAGCAATATAACTTTTGGACGGCACAATAGAACACAGGATAAAACAGATAACACGTAAAAGGGACACTCACACTGTAGATGATTTGAGCTTTCGGCCTACTCCGAGGTCTTCTTCTGGTCTGACCTGAAGAAGGCCTCGGAGTAGGCCGATAGCATAAATCATCTACAGTGTGAGTGTCCTTTTACGTGTTATCTGTTTTATTCTGTGTTCTATTGCGCCGTCCAAAAGTTATATATATATATATATATATATATATATATATATATATATATATATATATATATATATATATATATATATTATATATATATATGTATATGTATATATATATATATGTATATGTATATGTATATATATATATATATATATATATATATATATATATATATATATATATATATATATATTACTCGAAAAGAGAGGCATACGTATGAAAGGATATAAGTACGCATGTAAGTATATACGTATTAATCGCCAAACTGGTACGTATGACGGGGAATGTCATTTCACCAGCTTATTAAGGCGTCTCATACGTAACTTTTCACATTATCAATGGTATTATATTTCTCCCCTCGCTGTCGAGGACTCGTGGGCCAACTACCTACGCGATTTCTTGCCCTCCCAAGACGCTGAAGACGAATTTTATTCACTTCACTTGAAAGGGACCTCTAGAAGGAATCTCTAGGTCCGTCGGGCTCTTCATAAGGATGGTAATTAGGTGGGGTGGTAGGACTTAGAAGGGGTGAGTGGTCACTCTTCTCCGTGATCCGTTTTCGAGAAGGTGTTAATCCGTCCGACAATGTTATGTTTCAGCTGTTTGGACTCCCGCAGGCGACCGAGATGGAAGCAAAGGGGTTTGCGAGGAAGGGGCGGGGAGGGAGGGATGGGAACTGCTTGCTTGGGTTGCGAAGAAACGGCCGACCTAAGACGCCCGGAGGCGAGTGCGAAATATGTAATTGTTTGCTTCGAGCAGCGAGCTAGTTGGAAGCAAGCCTTCCTCCTTCCGAAGACATACTATAAGCAAGCACAGGAGTTGCGAGCTGAAGCCGTCAGCACCATTTTGCTCGTTTCCCTCACCCCCCCCCCCCCTCTCCCCCTCGTGTCTCGCAGAATTAATCACTTGACAAACAAAACGGCAGGCGTGCGTGTATTTAAGCACATACGTGCACACGCACCCACACACACACCAACGTCAGCAAATATCCTACGTCCATGAAGACCAGACGAAGGGATGTTCTTCCCTGAACGACGTCAGGCTTGTTTTCCAAAATATAAATCCCTCGTGGAGGATACCAGTGATTCTGCAATGTTTCATTAAAAATCAGCTATTCCTCTCGACTTCAAACGTGAAAGTTCACATGGCGAGTTGAAAATGTGGCGTAACATCATACGCAGTGTAAAAAAGTAGAATGTAAATGTCCTGGTACTCCTAATCCAAGGGTCTTGTCTGGAGGAGGCTTGAGTTTTGTGTAAATTTTAAATTCAAAATCGATATCCTCTTAGCTCTCAACTTCATGTAAACATTACCTGAATGAATAAAATAAATAAAATTCAATAAATATATGTACATATTGTCGCAGGTAGGACAGCATCTATTCGAAGACGATACACCGAACAATTTTACGCAATTACAATTCACACTCTTATTATTACCAATGCAATGATTTGGGCCATAAATGAGAATTATACATGCCGGTCTGAACTCATAGAATATATGATTGAATAAAGTTACTTTGCAATGTGATCGCTAATTCATACCATTATAGATTACGGCTAAAAAAATTAAATATGTCTAATTTGCTTTAAATCCATTTATAATAATTCGGCAACAATTACTCTTTACATAAAATTTAAATCTTTAAATTGTAACTTTCACTGCATATTCCATGACTTTTGATGAATTAGAGTAATTTTTGGCCTCGCCATACCCTTTTCCTATTTTTAATTACTGGCTGTGGCCTTGCCTTTATGGTATCTCCCAGTACTCGCACAGCATGTTTAATTATAGTATACTCTCCACTGGAGGTCGTATATTCAGTTCGTAATACCCAGGGAGGAAGGCGAGCGCGCACGATATTTTATTCCATCATTGCCCGTTCACTCTCTGGCGTGGGTGGAAACCTTTCGTCAAGATGAAACTATGGAGTACCAGGAAATTTCTGAATGAAGTAGGTAAAAAGGATATTCTCGCCTCCGCCAGATGTCAATGCTGCAGGTTATATTGTAGTCGCATTGTCATCATCCGCGTCATTTTGTTGGCTACCCAACAAATTGGTCCAATGAAAATTCCTTTCAACTGTTTGCGTAGCAACGTATTATTCACAACCAACGCAAACCACATTGTAATTAGTCGCATATTCTACTAAGCCCAAGGTACATTTTGGATGGGACTTAGGTTAATCATTAGTGAAATACTAATCCCTATTCCCATTATCCTTATGTAACCAAGGAAACTTGTTAGTAATTATTCTTAAATTTTTCTCAAATAAAGAAAGGAGTCCCTGGTTATTTTACATCAATAAGTTATCCCAACAATCTCACAACATTGTTTACATTATTCAGCATGATACAACAGCATAGTGTTGCTAATATATGTTTCAAATTCTTTCACTTGCTCCAAATAAATTACTTTTCACGAGTCAAAGTAGAGAACCGCATAGGTATTATTCGTATGTGCAAATATTTTTGGAAATTATTTTTATGCTGATTGGTTTCACATCCTATATTTTGCTCTATCGCAATACTAAGCTGAACATTTCACATCATTCATGTGACGAAGAAGTCAATTCTTTACTTTCCTTCGAAATTTTCTCTTGCGTCACCATTGATTACAGGAGTAATCGGGAAAGATAAGGGCACCTGGAGGAAGCATACCAAGTTGTCTGCTAGCTGTACTTGAATCGGAGAGTTGAAGAGCTGGTTTTACCTTCTCAATGAGCCATGTTAATGTGTCGACGTCAGAGTTCTAAATTGGTAACATGCGCTGGCATTAATACTAATCCCAAGTGAATGGCACTAATTAACACCATGCGTGTTTTCTGTTCGTTATTTTACCGTAGACTTAATCGATATAACTTTGTTTTAAACTTTAGGCGTCTATGTTTACGTATCTCCCGGAGATAGCGCGATATGTGTTAATTGAATTCGGTAGGAGTAAGCAGAAAAAAATATCATTTAAGAATAATAAAATATAAATAGTTTATTAATTTCAGACCGTATAGTTTCGATAAAGACATTTTTGGTAGCTGAATATTATATTTGTTTTACGTGTTTTAGTTCGTTATTGATAATGCATTATACCAGGTGATGGCAGATGTAATGAGATAAGTTTAATGCGGTAGATTGTAACTCGTATAACCTGTCCGTCATTATATCCGCAATCCCTTGATACCTCTTTCGTATCTGACCTATTGTTTCCAATAACTGCGTTCATTTCAAGGTCCCTTGCTCATTTCTGCTTATTTGAGTCTTCATTAATTTGCCAATTGTCTTTGATTACTGCCAAATCAAGCTGTCTTGATCAAGACACGTCGGTTGATTATGTGGCTCATTGAAGACTCGTCGCAAACCTTCTGACTTCCCCAAAATGGATGACTTCTCGAGGTATCTCTCTCTTAAGAAACTGTTTTAAAGGCAAATTATTCACTTTGTACTCATGAAAACATTCACAGGTTTCTTCCCAGCACATACAATTGCCGTACATATGTTCTACTACGAGTGGTGTACTGTATAAATGTAATCATTTCTGCGTAAACTGTATAAATGTAACCTGTTATCCGTTCATCATTTTCCCTTCCAAGTGAGCTATCACTTATTTTCATTTAAAATCAAGAAGTATACTGGTCTTTTTAACAAATGTTTCGCATTTTAATGAAGTTTTTTTTGGTTATCATTATTTTTTTAGTTGTCTTAGATACAAATTGAGTAAGTTTGCATTCGATTTGGTAGCATAAATGCGCGAAAAACAGTTTCGTGCAAGGGTTCACCAGTTCTTTTCCGTTTTCTCATTATCACGAAAAACATTGTAAAAAGAGCATTTTGTCTCATATCTGTTCTTCTTGTGTATGTAGGTGCATTGTAAGAGTGACATGTGATCAGACTGGACCGTTGCCACCAGGACAATTGCCTAATTGCAACGTGGTTTACATATCAGTAATAATAAACGACCTGAAGGTTGGCTTTGGTTGACTTGATTTGTTTCGTGCATGGTCCACTAACGTCTTTGGAAACGATCCCCTCTTATATTTACCCCGCTCTCATTACATATTAGAATCTGTTTTTGGAGATCTGTAACAAACGATAGCTTTCGCGCGAAATAACGAACAAGAAGATGCGGATATTTCCTTATTAAAAAAAGAGAAAAACGTAACGCAGATTTGTTTCAGCTCTGAGGCTAGATCACACCATTCAGCTAATTGAATAAGCGACAGATGTATATTATCCTAAAACTTCTGTGTTTTCACCCGATTAACCTACTCTGTATTCCGTTTGAATAACTTCACATCACTAATTTAATATTATATTGGATGATTCTACTTTTGGATGAACGAAATATTTTTTTTAAATCCCCATATCATTAGCCTTAAGCGGAATTCTATCTAAAAAGACGTACATTAACGAAAAATAGTGATGAGAAAAAGGTGTAATTTTGTCCCAGGCAAATTAAATTGATATGCTACGATTTGCAGACGATCAAGCAGTCAGTTTTGGCATAAAGTGATGAGGGTCTATCACATATGTTGAGAGACCTATAATCCAACCTCCGAACTTGAGATAATATGAACATCGATCAATAGGGGATATACAAATAGCCACCTTTGTTATTCTACTAACAGTGGGTTTGATTGAGACCTATTTCATCATTTTTCATATTGGATATTGTGGATGTTCATGGTTTGATTACAAGGTTCATTCCAGTGCTAAGATTTACTATTTTTTCTGACTAACTCCTCAAAACAGAAAGTCCAAAACTCTGTTTCTTTCTGACACAATCTCCCCATCGACAGGTACATTGTCTCACAACGTGGACGCCATGGTTCCGTGAACGCTTCTTTGGAAGTTCCTTTTGCCCACTGCGAAAACCATCTGGACCGTGGATGAGCCTTTTTAGGTTTTTTGCTACACAACGTTCGGCCTTAATGGTTGGTACCTACGAACGCAAACTTTATACATATTCACAAAACCATTTACCACACATCCCTCTCAGTTTACAATGGATGTCGAAGGTTATTAAACCGCGGAAATGGAAATTACAAGATGTTTTTGTACCATAAACGAGGCTATTTAAAGCATTGAAAGCGCCTCTCGCTCTATTCGCAAATATAAGAATCCTGTACTCTGCACGGGACAGCCATCTGTATCTTGTATTTATAAAGAGTGCTCATTGATTTTAAA
This sequence comes from Hetaerina titia, assembly GCA_037158775.1. NCBI lineage: Eukaryota > Metazoa > Arthropoda > Insecta > Odonata > Calopterygidae > Hetaerina > Hetaerina titia. The sequence goes on along the minus strand of CM073770.1, from coordinate 127,495,644 downwards.
GGTAAACCACATCTTTGCATCTAGTTCCGGTGCCGAAAAAAAGTTAGTTTTCTTAAAATTTGAAAGCACCTCCTAATGTGCAGGAAATGGTCGCCGACTTATCTTCTTGTAGAAATATCGCAGGAGAAAAATTACATGAAGTGATCGAATTGTCAATGGCTTAATCTTTGCGAATAATCATTCCGAGATGGCTTTAAATAAAAGAAAAGTGTCTTAGAATAAGACTACAACAACTTGAGCATAAGGAAAGAGTTCTTCAAGACCTTCATTCTACTTCACAAAAGTGAGACATGGTGGCGTTTTCGCCAGGCTGGAAGAAAGAGAATTGAGGTATTTGAGATGTGATTCTACCTGAGATCTTAAACAGACCGTGGGTAAATAGGAGAGTCAAAGACGAGGTGCTGCCGAGAGCTGAAGAGGTAATACCGAGGGCTGAAGAGAAGATACCACTGAGACCTGAAGAGATACAAGTAATACTGAGGAAAGAAGAGGCACCAGTGAGAGCTGAATGTGTATTACTGAGAGCTGAAGAGATACTATCGCGAGCTGACTATGCATTACTGACAGCTGAAGAGCGAACACTGAGAGCTGATGAGATTTATCTAGGAGTTGAAGCTACCAAGAGGTGAAAGATCGGGAGGAACGATAAAGGAAGGTAACCGATACAAACAACTAATCAGATTGTTGACCGAAGGAGATCTTATCGACTGATTTTCCACATTTCGCTCTGTTTCGACGTTGGTTTTTTTCCACTCGCCTTATCTCTGAAGATGAGTTTGCTTTCAATTCACCCGAGCATCAAAATTTAGGCTGTGAGCAAACATGACTGGCATTGCATCTTACATAACGGTGGAAAGGGAACCGAAGCGCACTGTGTCGAGCACTAATCAATTTCGTTTAGTTTTGTTTACCTTTCCCGAGGCTGCTGGGCCTGTGGCCTCGTTTCCTTCCTTCCCCAACCTCACGCGCGTTTGCCTCGAGTCGCTGAACCACGAAAGGATTCATCAAGATGAATGCTCAATATTTCCCAGCCTTTTTTTCACCTCTTTAAGGTGCAACAAACCACAAACTCCTTGTCTCGACAGCCCCCCCCCCCCAACCCACTATTACCCGCACTTCCTTCCGAAGAATTTCTTCCGTTTAGTACGTTGGGAAACTTGCGTATCCCCTCTTTCGTTATTACGCCCAAGTTTCACGTTCGTGAATTCATCTAATTTTTTACATCCGTTCCGTAAGAAAAAGTGAAAAGGATTGAAAGACTTGATTGCCTAATTCTCAGATATTTTTCTCAGGTGAAAACATACAACCTTCCCGATAATTATGGGGTAATTCCAAATTTCTTTGGCCGCTAAATCGTATAGATTTGCTTGACAGGGTCGTTCCAGCAGTTTATAAGGATTGGAGATGCTAGAATCTCAATAAAAGAAGACGCTGCGTTACTCTGTCTATTAGAAAATTCACTTTATCTCTTCGCTTTCGACTTACCCTTTCAACAATTTGGAGGGTCCTTTAGATATGCTTTGTAAAAACTTCTCGGCAACGGAAAAGTGATCATGATTTATTTACTGCCTACGTTCCGTTCGTTCGAGCAGGAAAGATGGTCAGGGAATAATATTCATTTGACCCATTGAGACTAACATTTTAATGAAATTCCCATTTGCACTTTAATTGATCTTGCATTGTCAATTGGCATCACGTCTATGCTTAAATTTCTCTCTCCTCATGGTTTAAAACAGATATCATCACAATTATTGCCAGAGGCTATTCATTTTTGAATAATTATCGGCCTTTCCTACACGCCTTGTATGATCTAGAACCACCCGAACGTTTGTTCTCCTCTAATTTCCCCAAAAACTGTTTAATTCAATAACGGTTATCATCCCTTAAGTGTAGTTTGTCTGAAATTGGAATATAGTTAAATCGTTTTATTGTTCACCACGCAAATTATCAAAATTCCAGAAAAATGCATAATCACTAAGCATCATATTAATGTTAGTCTGTCTGGTTGGGGTGAATTTTCATTAAACCGTTGAATAACAAAATACTGTTCACTGAAGCCCTCATTAGAGAGATCCAAATAAATTCCTAAAGCCCTACTTCAGACATTGCAATTACTCGTTCTTTTGCATACAGTCTGCCCTCCCTTAATATTCCAACCAAAATACCTATCATTTTCCTTCTCCACGTTTTTTTCCCGCTTCAAAACTGCGCTCCATTACTGTCTTCAGAATCTTACGTCTCTCAATATCTCCTTCATCCATTTGTTGACGTACCTTCTTCGAATATATCCAACCAATTATCTCTCTTTCACGCCTAAAACTCATTTTGTTTTCCTTTCTGACCATTATATTTTTTCCATTCTTATCCAAATTCACATCCGAAAATCATTCCATCTACCTTTCCTCTTTTCCCAGTGATAAATCCTCTGGGTCCAATCGAATACCTGCTCGTATATACTATGTGAAACTAGATGAGACATAATGCGAGCATTATTTTTTATTATTTTTTCCAATTTTTCGCGCTGGCACACAGAAAGCGTAGACTCGATTCTTTCGTATATTCTACACGAAAAGTGTTGATTCAATTAAATACCTAGGCATTACCCTCACTCACGATCTCCCCTGGGTGAAACACATTCGCGGAATGTGTGGACCAGTTAACAAAAAATTAAGATTTATTAGTAGAATACTTCGCCAATGGGATGAAAAAGTCAAAGATAAACTTTATCTTTCCCTAGTTAGGCCTCATTTAGAATGCGCTGTAAGTATATGGGATCCTCACGAAATTGGATTAATTACCGAATTGGATCGTGTGCAGCGTAGAGGAGCTGGATATGTAAAACGTTTTCATAATAAACTTAGTAGCGTATCCAAAATTTAGAGGAGCTCGGCTGGGAATCACTCACGGAGCGAAGATTTTATTACAGATTGAGCTCTTGCATACATTTGAAGGATGTCTCTTTAGCAGTGATGTTGAAAATGTATTATTACCCCCCCCCGTACTAGGAGTGATGTTGAAATTACATTATTACCCCCATCGTACTACGGTAGGTATATAAATAAAATTTGAGAGGTTATGCGAAGAACAGAAAGATTTAAGATGTCATTTTGTCCACGAACGACAAGGGATCAGAATAAAATTGTATTGAATTCACCTCGTGAGTCCGCATTGAAAATAGTAAATTATTAAATCCAAGGGATCTAAACATTTTCCCAAAATATAATCTTCATTTAAATCACACACGTGTACGGAGATGGAACGGTGGCTCCGGTCGCCATAATGGCGAATCCCGCCCACGCATCTGCTTAAGAGAAAGCAAATCGGAGTCTGGTTCCTCCCCTCTTGGAATTTCTCCCCAACTTATGCACCCTCCCAACATAAATCGTGCCGACCCTCAATTAGTCTTCCAGGGTCGGAATTAGATGGGGTGTATGGTCCTTCAACCCAGAGGCCTTCGGCTATATGGGGTCCCACTCCATCTCATTTGGATTACGCAGCCAACCGTCCCCTGCTAGAGTGGTTGCGAAATTCGAGATGGATGAGGAACCGAAATCATTTTGAAGAGCTCGTGGCAAATCCGACAGATAATTTAACGCGATTGCCCTTTTAAAAAAAACCAACTATCTCGCTCATTCAATTATTATTGCATTCGAATGGAGTTTTATTGTCTTTAAATTATATATATATATATATATATATATATCATAAGAATATTATATATATACGGTTCGTCCGGAAAATAATTGTACTGATTTTTTCCCGCCGCTCCAGGCGCGCCCAGCAACGCTATGACGGGCTGCGATTGGAGAGGGGTATGTTGGCAAGCGACGCTGAAAAAGGCAGTCGGCTCTGAGCTGTTGTGTAGTGAGGAGCTCTGTTAAGGCGGACCTCCACGCTCGACCCTCGTCACGGAACGCGATGCCGAAGTTTTTGGAGCAGCGTTATTCCATCAAATTTGCAGTAAAGCTTAGGAAATCGTCTACCGAAACTGTTGGTATGATTAACCAGGCTTACGGGGAGTCTGCCATGTCCAGAAACATGATCTTTCGGTGGCACAAGATGTTCGTGGAGGGCAGAGAAGAGGTCGACGACGAACCACGGCCTGGACGCCCATCAACGACACTCACCGACGAAAATGTGCGAAAAGTTCGCGATGTACTGAACTCTGTTCGTCGTCTTAATGTTCGGATGATAGCAGAGCAGTGTAATGTGCCAAAAACAATAGTGCACGAGATTATTAGGGACCAATTACAGATGCGAAAAATTTGTGTAAAGTTGGTGCCGAAGGTGCTCAGTGATGATCAAAGACTCAATCGTTTGGAAATCGCGACACAACTTGCGGATCACTGCAAAAATGATCCAAATTTTTTTGAGAACGTTTCTGTTCCCGAATATAAAGAGGAGTTTGAAAGGAACGCGATACGGGGCTTTGGACGCCGTCAAAGAGGCCGTGACGACGTGTCTTCGAGAGGTTCCCGATGATGCCTTCGCGGGAGTGTTCCAGGAATGGGAACGCCGCTGGAACTAGTGTATCGACTCACAAGGGTCATATTGTGAGGAATATTATCTTAAGATATGTAAAAGTGTAATAAATTTTTTTCCCGAGCTCAGTACACTTATTTTCCGGACGAACCCTGTAGAAATATGTTTATATTTTATATAAATATATTTCTACTAGTATATATATATATAAACATGCCTCCCACCACAACACCCCCTTCAACCACTGTTACAATGTTTCCGTGCTAGCATCCCTTCCCCCATCCGATAACCCTATAAAATTAAAAACAATGGAATTGGCATTTATATGGCTGTGTAAAGCCTATCAACATCCGGGTCTCAATGTCGTTCACTAAATGGGGAGGTGGAGCTGAGGTGGATGGAGGTGGATTTGTTTCTTGCGAGGTGGTGGGACAATTTATTCATCCGCACACATTTTGTCATCCTTGTCCTGTGTTTTGACTTGTCAAGCCCTTATGATGACTTGGTGAGTTGATGCCTTGGTCATGGGTGTTGTGGGATCTGTGGATGAATTGTTAGTTTTCTGTGTCGCTTGTTACTATTTCCGCATCCTCCTTATTCCATCTCCGCTCCCCTCTGGCCTCCCTTTCCCCCTCCATAACCTCCTCCTTCACCCCTCTCCCACCACGTGTTCTCCGCTCCGCTTTCTCCCCCTCCATTTACCCTTCCTTCACCCCTCCTTCACCCCTACCTCACTACCTGTTTTTCCCCTCTCCCTCGTCCCATACTCTCTCTGCACCGCGTACCCTTTTCCTCAGTCATATCTTATCTCCCGAAGAAGACGGAGCTCGAGTCCGTCGAAATTATCAAGATATTATTGTGAGTGTTCTTTTTATGTGTTCTCGTGCTGTGTGTTACTGTCTAAGTTTATATATATATATATATACACACATATATATATATATATATATATATATAATGCGGAAGTACTCACGAGAGCAATATAACTTTTGGACGGCACAATAGAACACAAAATAAAACAGATAACACGTAAAAGGACACTCACACTGTAGATGATTTAAGCTTTCGGCCTACTCTGAGGCCTACTCTGAGGCCTTCTTCAGGTCAGACTGAGAGGTTTTGAGGGAGGAGTGCCCGGGGAGGGGAAGGGGGGCGGAAGGTTTAGGGACTGTTGGGAAGGAAATAAAAGATGGAGGTTAAGGGTGGGAGTTTTAAAGGATCGGAAATAAAGGATGTATGCGGATTCGCGAGTTCTCACCTCTATGTTGGTGGCTGAATCGGGTAGGGATTCTAGAACTGTTAGGGAAAAGCATTCGTCAAATGATAGGTTGTGTGAACTTGCGTGTAAAGGGATAGGAAGAGAAGAGAGTGAAGCAGAATTACATGAGTAGCGATGACTGTTCATTCGGATGGATAAGGGGGTAATGCATTCGCCTATGTAGATTGAGGTGCATTGTTTGCACGACAAAAGACACACACCCATTTGCACAACCTATCATCAACAATCCAACAATAAAAGATATCAACAAAGTGATTGAAGGTCATTAGCTGAGAAGTTTCAGCGGACACAACGCCTCCGAGCGAATTAAAAAATAACCAACTGGAGGCGCGATATTTTTAAAGTTTGGGAACCTTTTGGAACGGACCTCTTAATAGGTGAACTCTACCCTAACTCGTCAAAACCACATCTTTGGGTTGATTAAAAGTGGTTGACAGTTGATTATTTTGAATATTGTTAGCGCTAGGGTAGATTGGATATTTACTGATCGACGAATGAATAATTTCAAATAATAAATGCATTGATAATTCATTCCAATCTTTGGTTGTATGGGAAGAATCGTTAGGTGTGATTCCCAAGGTTCAAGACATTAAAGGACAGCCGCATGAAGATGTGTTTGCGGTGGCTTGTAGCCAGGATTTGTTAAGAATTTAGGACGTTAAAGGGTGCGGACATGAGCATATATCGGTGGTGGTGCGCTGACGGGGAAACACGGAGATTCTTTAGGGTTTCCATCCTGGTAAATCCTCCTCCCTCGTGAGAGGTCCCACTCCTATATCTTCCTACCGTCACGTTCTCTCTTCCTACCACGAGTCAAGCTCCTGAGACCCCTCACTCCTCTTGGGACAGAGGGAGCATCCACCCACGCCTCCCGTTTCCGAAAAGCCGTTTTTCTCACGGAGACCCGAATTTCGCCCCTCCCCCCCCTTTCCCATTCCTTCTCTGCTCCCTCCCTCCCTTCACCTCCCTCTCTCTCCTACACAACCCCGAAATAATTTGGGACCAGCGCCCGTTCCGTAATTCAGAACTCACGCTATCTCTCGCCATCTTTCCCTCCCTCTCCTCTCTCTCCCTTTATTCCTCTCCGCCATCCCTCACGTGTTTGAACGCCGCCGCGTTCCATAACGGGATTAAAAAATATTAAATTCATTTTGTTATTTTTTTTATTTTCAAAAGATGAGGACCGTTCAATCCTTTACAGTACCTTTAGCGATCCTTTCGGACTCTTGAAGCTTGCAACAACCCCCTCCCCTCCAAGTCCTCACTCCAGTGACTTCTCCTCCTCCTGCTCTGAAACCCTTCCGACCGGAGAACTGTTTCCTTCCGAACGAAAAGGCCGGATGAACCAACCAGCAGGGGGGGTGGTCTGTTTGGGAGACAGACCACTCGAGAAGACTTGTCTAAGATGGAATCCAATGTCCGAATCGAATCCCTGCCAAAGCCGGGCCGGTAGGAAAATTGCAATTAACGATTTCTACTCCGCGGACGGAAAACATTCGAATTTATTTTTGTATAGCATTCATATCCGAGAAAATCTGCAAAAAAAATAACTGTTGAAGGAGACAAATAAATTAATTAATCTAAGTTAGCGTGCTCAGGGCAAGGAATAAACGTGATTGCCGTGAATACCGTGATTAGCGATCGAATCCCCAATTGCATTGCAACTTTTAAATTGGCCTCCTATTATTATTAAAACTGCAGATAGACCATGTCACGTGGCACACAAGTCCCAAGTATTACAATCAAACTCTCCTCGAAAAAATAAGATGACATTCCAAATCCAATCAATATCGCAAAAGATAATAAATAAAATCAGTCTGTAAAAAAATACACTACAAGGAAACTTCCAAACACCAATCTGTAACACAAAAAAAAAGAAAATCCCATCTAATTAACGCCAGTTACCCAACTAAACTAAAATTGTTACATATAATTTTACAAAACATATCAATCAAATTATTATGCGAATTGTTTGCATCCCTTTACCCTATGAAAGGAAAGGGCTCGAATAGTTTTGCAGTTGTTGCTTTTTGAAAGCTCACTTGTGGCAGTAGTATACCAGGTTTGGGTAGGTCTACTAAGATGGACAAAGGAACGGCACACTACTCTACTCCTAAGCTTTAACGGTCACGATAGTTGCTTTTATCACACAATATCCTTTAGCCTTTTATTGCATCATCTCGTTCGGCATACTTGCTTACCTCTTTAATTGCATAAAAAATTCACAATTTTCCCAACCCATATCTCCATTTTCCAGCATTCCTCCCCTCTCTACAAGTATTGTCGTCTTCAGAATCGTATTGTCTATCTCAGTACCTCCTATGTCCATTCGATTGACCTGGCTTCTTCTGATGTTTTTCCAATGTAGCCGTATCTCTTCCGTGCCTAGTACGTCATCGTTTCTTTCCCTTATGCAACATTTAATTTATTCCGTTCATTTTCCTTACTTGAATCTCAAAATCCGTCAATCAACGCCTAAACTCCTGCCTCAATGACCAAGTTTCCGATCCATACGAATCTGCGATCGAAATTAATGTTTCCCTGGACTTTTAAGTTTCATCTTTACTTAAGGTGTCTCCTATAAACTCCGAAGTCTTCCTCGAAGTAAAGGTTTCTTTGCCTAACGACGCTCCTCTTTTAATGTCTCCACTCCTCTGCCCAAATACGAGGATAAGCTGAAAACTAATACACACATGCCTGTAGACCGCTGACAAAATGACATTCAGAAGCACTTCTGGTGGCATGTGGAAGAAACATTCCTCCTCAACACGCATGTTGAAGTTTGAGGTGGTTATATTCATCCAGTTTATTTTGATAAGTAGATCGTAAGGAGACGTCTTCTAGTGCCATGTCAACGCGAGTTAATGTAGGTGACCTATTGAATCTGGCCTATAGTACGAGGTGTGTTCAAAACATAATGAGAATTTTTTCATTTCGCGGGCTTGGAGATTCCGATTGTCAAACATTTTTTATGCTGGTATACATACCCCTGAAGTATGATAAAACTTTCAGCTGTTTTCAATGTGGACTTCGTCTGTGACAGCAACTAAGGTTAGATGTGTTTTATGAGCTCGGCGATTTTCGTTTGTTAAAAGAAATGGATAAAAGAATTTTTATCAAAATTTGCGTAAAAAATGATATAAAGTGTATCAATGAAAACGTGGAAAAAGTGAAAGAAATGGCTATGAACGATCGCCGAATCACAATTAAAGAGGTCGCTGATGATGTTGCCATATCGATTGGATCATGTCATGACATTTTTTTTCAATTTTTTGGGTATGAAACGCGTGGCAGCAAAATTCGTTCCAAATTTGTTGAATTTTGAACAAAAACAGCGGCGAATGGTAGTTGCTCAGGAGTCACTAAATGACGTAAACGACGATGCAGAATTACTGAAACGTATTATTATGACAGGTGACGAAACACGTGTTTATGGATATGACTTTGAAACTAAGGCTCAATCGTACCAGTGGAGGCATTCTGGCTGGCCAAGACCGAAAAAGGCTCGACAAGTGTGGTCGAACGTGAAGGTTATGCTCACTGTGTTCTTCGATTTTAATGGCATAGTGCATCATGAATTCCTGCCGCCAGGTCAAGCGGTCAATAAGAAGTACTACCTACAAGCTCAACGCCGTTTGCGTGAAGCAATCCCAAAAAAAATCCCGGATCTGTGGAAAAACAATTCATGGCTTTTTCACCACGATGATGCACCAGCTCACACTTCATTGCTTGTTCGTGAATTTTTGGCCAAAACAATACTGTAACGATGCCCCAGCCTCCATATTTGCCAGATATGGCTCCGTGTGACTTTTTCCCATTTCCAAAAACAAAGAAAACCTTGAAGGGCCGTCGTTTTACAGCCGTAGATGACATTAAAAGCGCATCGCTGGAAGAACTAAAGGCTATCTCAAAGATCGAGTTTGAGAAGTGTTTCGGGGATTGGAAGAAGCGCTGGCACAAGTACATAATCTCCAATAGGGACAACTTTGGAGGTGACAACATCCATGTATAAGAATAAATAAATATTATTGTCCGAAAAATTAAAATTACCATTATTTTTTAACACACCTCGTATGTCCCCAAAATTTAATGTTGATGTTTGAAATTTTTAAAAAATAAATTGTTTGAACAAAATTATATTTAACTTCATTTTATATTAGCGTTATATCCTTCGTATTTATTTACTCTCGCAGTGTCGTCTGTTCCTTTGCTCCTGGCCGTCTAAAGTGTTAAACGTGCATATTTCGGAAAAAATCGAGCGATTCCTTTCCATTCCTTCTTCAGCTAGTTTTATATATCGTATTCCCTCATGAAGTTCACAAAAATCTCACTCACTCAGCCTCCCTACCCCTCTTGTTCTCTTAAAAAAACGACGTAGGTACTCGCACGCAGCACACGAATTAGATCCTCGCATTCGAAAACAACTCCAACCGTGCGAAGTCCACCTTGTCCGTTTCCTCCACGCCCCTTCCTGCCGGACTGCCACACACCACGCTGAACCGCTTATCTCTGGTGATCTGGTGCTCCTGGATGGGCAAAGGGGGGGGGGGAACACCGCTTCCTCCTTCACCTTTCTTCCATTAGTTCGATTAATTTTTTCTAGCTTTATAAAACGAATGGAAGCAAACGTTTGACGTGTTAAAAATGTTGGCAGATTGTTGTTTTTCTCCACCTCTCCATTTTCAAAGAAAGGGGTTTATTTTTCAAAGCGTATCGTATACATTAAGGGACAATGCATCTTCGAGTAACTGTGCTGGCCAACAACTCCAACAACTCTCTCATCGAACACACGTAAACAGTATGGATGTCGGTGTGTTAAATATACATGTATACACATATATGCATATATATTTAACACACATACACATACTCTAGGGTGTTTCGTGGCGAATTTCGTGTTTGAATGAATATACATATATATATATATATTTTTTAGGTAATCTACCGGTTAAGGTAGGTTTTTGGATGGACCCAACTATCAAATAAACATTTTGTGACTCCCCACCTAGCAAACTAATCTACATCAGGTCCCTCTTCATCTCGGTGTACTTCTTTCCTCCCTTCATCTCGTCCAACATCCCTATCCTGTTCCTGCCCTTTCCTCGCTTGCCCAACATTCTCCCCTCTATTACCCTCTTCAACATTCCACTACAGCTCAATACGCCTTTCATCCATTTTTCCTGCCTCCATAGGATTTCTCTCAACAAACCCCTCTCCTCCCCCACCATTTCTAGTACTTCCTCATTTGTTTTCCTTTCGGTCCATTTCACCTTTTCCATTCTTCTCCACACCCACATTTCAAAAGCCTCCAATCTACGTCTATCCTCCTGCTTCGGCGACCACGTTTCCGCGCCGTACATAGCTACGCTCCATATCAGAGTTTTTACGAGTCTTGTCTTAACATCCCTACTCAACGTCCCCGTCATCAACTCCCTCCTCCTTGAGAAAGCCTCCTTGCCTAGCGCAATTCTTCTCCTTACGTCCCTACCACTTTGACCGTGTTGGTCCAAAACACTTCCGAGATATGTAAACTGTTCTACCTGCTCTATTTTTTCCCCGCCTATTTTAATATTTAGCTTAGCTTTTTTCTTTCTGGAAAATCGCATAACCTTTGTTTTATTAATATTTATTCTCATCCCATATTTATCGCACTGAACCTCCAATTCACTCAACAATGCTTGCAACCCCTTGGCTGACTGAGCAACTAATGCTTGGTCATCAGCAAACCTAACCGATTTTACGAATTCCCCTCCGACTTTCATTCCTACCTCCAGTTCTTCCCATGCCTCTTTAATCATTTCCTCTACATATACGTTGAACAGTACCGGTGACAATGGGCAACCCTGCCTTACACCTCTTCCTAACACAGCCCATCCGGACTCTCCGTTCCCCACTCGCACCTGAGCAGTCTGAGACATGTACAGGTTGCGGATCAGTCTCCTGTCCCTCCAATCCATTCCTATTTCCTGCAATACACGCATTAATTTTTCCCAATTCACTCTATCACATGCTTTTTCGAAATCTACAAAACAGGCAAAAACGTCCTGATTGTACTCTATATTCCTCTCGACTAGTGATCTCATTACTGCAATGGCATCACGCGTACCTCTTCCTTTCCTGAACCCAAACTGATCATCCCCTAAGTAATCATTTGCCTTACTCTCTATCCTTTTGTTGATGATCCTGAGAATAACTTTAGCTGCGTGGGATATCAAACTTATTGTTCTGTAATCCTCACATGACGAAGCCTTTGCCTTTTTTGGAATAGGAACTAACACCGATCTCACAAAATCTTCCGGCCAGATTCCTTCCTCATAGATACTACGAATCAGTCCATATATGGCCTTCTTCCCACCTTTCCCTAACCATTTCAACATTTCTACAGGAATATTGTCCAGCCCCACAGCCTTATTTGCTTTCGTCTCCTTTAATGCCCTTTCTATTTCATCGTCGAGTATGCCTGGACCTAAGCTATCTTCTCCGAGTCCCGCAGTTGCCAGGACTCAATTTCTGTTTTGCGTCCATCATATTTTCTTGGGAATGATAATTGAGGTGGTTTCCCGTTGCCTTCCTCAATAGTGTTTTTAACGTGACACCATCACTTAATGGCCGCCCCACTGGGGTCAGACGCCATTGCAGCCGCCTCACTGAGGAACAGACGCTGCGTGGACTACCTTTCGTCTGGCTCCTAACCTTCGACCTATCTGGCATGGGTGACCCTTCCAGGAGTAATTATTATTACTCCCGCCAGCACAGCTCTAGGGGTCATCGGAACACACAAGCCCTTCCACCACGACAAGGTTGTAGTCCATGGGAGGGATATATATATATATATATATATATATATATATATATATATATATATATATATATAAACCATAAACACAGTAATCAACCCGAAGGTCGGTTTAGTAGGTGATGGTAGAGCTCACCCGTGTACCAAGCCCGACGGCGTGTGAATATTCACACGTCAGGGTAGGGGGGCCAGTTCCTTTCCCTGTACCGGTTATGGTTTCCCAGGAAGATCTGGTACCCGAAAAATCAACTAGCTTGGGTGGAGCTGCAGGTGTTCAAAGTGCCTTGCCCGGGAATCGAACCCGGGACCCTCCGGTCAGTAGTCCAACGCTCTACCCACTAGACCACCGCGACCCGCTATATATATATATATATATATATATATTCATTCACATAGAAATATATATAAGGAAAGGGGATAGGAACACACATAAAGGACGAACACAGGAGAGGTGGGGAAGGCGGAATCAAGTAGACCACTAATGTAAAAATAATTCCTCGACCGGAATATATAAAAGGAAAAGGTATAGGTCCTTTATATATGTTCCCATCCTTTTTCCTTGTATCTATTTCCTTGTGAATGAAAGTTTGTCTGCCATATGGCGGAATTTCGTGTTTGAATGAATGAATATATATATATATAATACACAAATACACATCACCCAAATGCATACATATTTGTTTTTTATGTAAATGTACGCCTGTAGGTACACACTTCAAGTCCATGTACGTATATATATATAGCAGAAGATTCGTTAATGTTCGTTGTCTCACCGCCCTGCTTTAAAAACGTATTCATTCAATTTACAATCTTGCCAGTCAGAACTTCCTTTGCGTTATTGGATAAATAAAAACTTTCCAAAATTAAAGAAATATATTTAAGCCATTTTAGTTTCTCTTTTCTAGGGCGACTGATTAAATTACCTCCACGAAGAGGAAACGTTCACGCTCGTGGCTCAAGCAAATTAATCAAGAGTCATCCCTATGACAGAGCCAGCTTTTTCCTTTTTTTTAACACTCCTCCTATTAAAAAAAAAGAACAAGCTGTATTCCGCGGTGTAACTCGTAGCATATTTCAGCAAGGCAAAAATATGCGTCTATCTTCACGTAACGCAAAAAAGAAGTGTTATTTTATTAGAGAACTCCCTTTCAAACGGCTTTCATCAAAACATTTCTTCACGCAAGCGTGTGAGCATTGGTATTCATTCGGGTTGTAATTTACCGAGGGGAAAATAATTACGCATGGAGAATGTAATTAATAGTTGAAACAGGCTTTTATTTTAATTTTTTCCTTTGTCCGTGAAAATGGGGAAAACCTTAATAAACGTTTATGCGAGCTCAACAACGTTTATACACGCTCATTTAAATGTTAAAAATGGCGAATCCTATCAGACGGATTTCCGTGAAACTAGCGGTGAATTTAGTGATTTTTTATCAAAATAAACAATGTGTGAGATAATATATATTAAACCGGAATTTTCTCCATGGAGATATTTACATTTACTTTTTGCATTTTCGAAATGTTTTTCGATTAGTAACATTGTTTGAAAAATTGGAAAGTAGATAATCCTTTGCAAAAACGTTTATTTGGAGTACATCATTGTATGGATTCCAAAGTTAGACCTTGGGAAAAGGCTAGGTTGGAAGTAATGGAAATGTGGATTTGGAGAAGACTAAATAGGACAAAATGGACGGACAAGAAAAGGAACAAAGAGAGAAGTTAAAGAGGAAAGGAATTTGACAAAAGAGATAGAGAAAATTGAAAATTAATTTGTTGGGGGTGTTCTCAGATGCAACAGCTTCCTGGAAAATAAATGGAGGAGAAAATAATAGGAAAAACAGGAAGAGGAAGGACAAGAAAGAAATTCATAGATGATATTAAAAGTACTCTGAGAGTAACAACGTACAATGAACTGAAAAGAACGGCAATGGAGTGTGGCCAATGGAACAAGCGACAAGGCTCCTACCGCCTTTAGAAGATGATGAGGAACATTGATAATGCATCTGAATCAAAGGTAAATCTTAGAGAAAATCATTGATTTTATCCTCCAACGGGTTTTAATTATTTGACGTTATATTTCGTACATTCCCAGAACAACTCTCTACTACTTCAGTATCAGGAGAACTTTCCCTTCCTTTACCCTACATTATTTTCGGTTTCATTTCTTCGTAACCTCTGCCCTCGTAACTTCTTTTCTCTATTTTCCAGCTTATCCATCCTTCTCCCTTCCATCACTTCTTTCAACCCTCAATATTGTCCCTACCTAACCGCACTTTCTCTGCCTCCTTCGAGATTTCTTCTCCAGAAACATCCTCTCTTCGTCCACCAAAGTCTAAACTTCCAACGACGGAGTTCATATATATATACATACATATATATATATATATATTATATAATATATATTATAAATTTAATATATATTATATTATATATATATATATATTCGGTCTTCATAACAATAATCGACCCACAAATTGGTTTTGATGGGTAAGGGAAGAACTAATCCTGGTCAAGGCTCTAAGGGAGTCGGAATTTAATGATAAAAGGGAAAAATAAGGGGAAGGGGGGAACAGATCTTTTTTAAAGTCGCCATTTGGTCCCCCAGAAGTTTTATTGACCAAATAAGCTCACGGCTTTGAGATTTAAGACTCACGCACGGATATCTTCCCGAGAAAAGACTGACATATTTTCGTTTCGATGGCCACGAGTAAGAATTTGATACAGAAATAGCAATGGCCAAAGTGGGAGAGATAACGTTTTATAATCTCAAGTCATCATTGTCAAAGGATATCATCTTAAGAAAGGCCGGTAGACTATCGTGTATAATAGTATTATGGTATCAGCGAATCTTTCTCATTCTTTCTGATTTCTCAAGAGTGTTCATGGAATATCAATTTATTTAACTGCATCATTTAAAAATGATAAAAAACATATAAAATGAGAGAATCAATCTTTGTTTTCTCCATTCTGAAAGAGTATTGCGTTTATTCTGAACGTATTGAGAGTGCGCGATGTCATGGGTTAAGCTGCTATCGTTGCCCATTATATCAAATGCGTAATAGGAAAGAAAATACGAAACCATAGTTAAATTTCTTTATTGTGTACTATCTGATTATGTCGACTGATCAACGAAATCTGTCGTTTTAAGTATAAACTCAGTGCAATATTTTAAGTAAATTTTTTTTCAAAATTCATCATGAAATTGAGCTGAATTCCATCCAATAAGTAAATCGTAAGTTAGCCAAGTGGAATGAAGGCAGAATTTGATTCCGAGAATGAATGGATCTTCTCCGACAGGAATGTCGTCGTTTCTGCGTTGTTTGCTCCTCTCGCCCAACTCCCCAATAACATCTCCCCGCATTTTATGAGTATGGGGAGAAATCCATATAATATATATATATATACATATATATATATATATATATTCCGGCTCGATTGGTGTCTTCGGATGTGGAGGACAATATGGTTGGAGCAGCGGGTTGGCGGTCCGCAGTGAGGGATGGCGCGGGGCGAGACATGGAAGGGTGAGTGAGAGTGGGTGGACCGCTTAGTGGTGGAAACGTTGCTCGTGGCACATGGAAACGAGGGGGGCGCAAATAACAAGGGAAAGGGATGATTGTTCTGTTGAAGGGAAGTGAGGGAGAGAGGGGCGAAAAGGATTGGGCGAAACAGGAGGAAATGAAAACCCTGAGCGGTAATACGCCTCTACGCTCCCATTCCCTGAAATCAGGACACAACCCTGGCCCTGGTTCCACAATTTCTCGTTGAACTTACATGCGAGGTTAACTTAACAATTTCATTTATAAACCAAAAAATAAGTTTGATTAGCCTAGGTTAAGTCAAAAATCAACCGTTAAAACTTCGGTGGTTAAGGTGATCGTTAACTTAAAAGGTGAAATTAATACAGTCGTGCCGACTTTCGATCAGTGCCATTCGTTTACATAATCGAGCGTATCGGTGACTTCACGCGACGTAAATGTCCACGTTGAGTGATCTCCATATTTAATGACGACTTGATTTAACGAGACTTCATCAAAATGGGCCGTAATTTCTTAGAGGAAGGTTAGGAAATGGTTTGGTGAAATGTGGGAACTTAATTATTAACGCTTTCTTCAAGATAATGTCACTCTTGTTCTATAAGGACGGCAATAATAATGATGATTATCTCAAAACCCAGCCCCCTATATACACTAAGGAAATTTCCGGTTAATCGATCGATCGCTCGCTCGTTAACCGATCGATGGCTAAAACTAGCTAACGAGCGATATCTTAAAATGTTCATTCATGATTAAAGTAACTATCCGGGATTAATTCGTATGTTTTTTTCTACGCAACCTTTAAACTTATCTGAGACTCGATGTGATTTTTAACAATTTAACTGGCAGTTTAAATTTGTATTGAATAGTAAATTTATGATAATAATATTGGCCTTCAAAGTCTTGTAATATAATCATAAATAAAATTAATGAAATACATTTTAAAAGCTGAATTATCGATCCACCCGACATTGGCAAAATTCCAGGCACGCTTAAATGACCGCCAACACGTCTGAACTTCTCGAAGAAACGTTGAGGCCATTATATATTTGGGCCTTGACGAGTAGGGAAGGTAGGGTGGAGGGGGTTGGGCAAAGCCGTCCCGCTACGCCCACTATCCATCCGATGCTAAATGTGGACCGCCCGTTCAATATGCTCAACACTACGGCAAGTCGTTCCAAATCCTCGATTCGAAATCTTTCGACCAACATTCTGCCTGTTATGGCTTAGGCCTGGCCATCCTCCCTCTATCTCTCAATATGAGGTTTATCCACTCGCCTAAGTAAGCAAAACTGGAGAGGCGAATAGCAGCTCGCCGCGAAAGCACTACCTATGATTTACTCAAGCCCTTCGCTCTTAAGCAGGGCAACCAATTCGTATCATCAAACACCTATCTACGTTTGCAACATCTGACGTTGGGGTTATATGAAACTCTCAACTTGTTGAGTAGTTTCGAAACTAGATATTCCATTCGTCTAGCTTCGTAATGAGTTACCGACCAACTTAACAGTGATATCCTACCGTAGTATTTCCAAATATTTCAATTTTATTTTAATCGCCGTCATTTTGAAACGTTCAATTTCAAGAGGCCGCCATGTTACTAAAATGACCACTGATGTAAGAGTGACTGTGCAAGAAAGAACTTCGTTTGATTGTATCGAGTGAAGTAATGGGGGGAAGCCAATGCATGCTGTTTTGACACACACACACACTAGGGCAGTACGCCTCCATCTGCAGTATTTGGAAGGCCGCGCCACGCTTGTGGTATACAGTAGTGTCTCGAAATCAAAGATACAATCGAAAAACCCGCCAAATGTAAAATCCGTTTAGTGACTTAAGTTTTTGCTGTCAATAAACTTCAAAGCTGCTGACATTCATCTGGAAATGTGTGCTGTGCACCGACTAAGTGATGAGTGACAGTGTGTTGTGCGTCAGTAGCGTTGTTAGTTCAAGAGTGAACTGATAAATCCCTATGATGTCCAAGAACTGGCCATCGCAAGACTAGTTCGACCACTGCGGTCCTCGTCGTGTGAACATTGGTGCTGTGGCAATGTGCGAATTCACGCATGAAATGGGACAAAGCTTTCGGGAAGCGAAAAAATGAACTTTGACGAGAATGCATCCTCGGAAAGTGGAAAGAAGATTGTAGGAAAAGCTGGAGGAGTTGACAGGGATGGCAAAGGGAGAATTGGACGGGGTGAGAGAGAGGGAAGAAGGCAGGAAGGGTGGGGGTGGATGAAAGGGGGGAAAGGGACCTAATTCCGCTCCTGGTTCACACCTACGTAATTTTCCCTTCGTTTTACGACCGGTTTCGGTGGAAGTGGGAAAGATCTGCTCGGTCCTGGGGCGAGGAGATGGGACGGAAGTTTCCAACAGACGATCGTCGGGAGGGAAAGGAGGAGAGAACAGGGCAAAAAAGAGGTCATTTCCTCTCTCGGTCGCGTACGATTGTTATATATAAAAAAGAACCGCGGGTATACAATGCAGGCGCGAGATCGTGTGTGTGGGTGTGTGTGCGTGAAAGGGTTTCGTTTAATCTTACTTTAATTTCTTCTCCTGTTCTCCTCCTTCTTAGTCCCTTCCTCCCCTCCCAAAAAAAACCTTCTTGGCGAAAAAGCACACACTTTCTCCTTCCATTTCCTTCCGGATTTCCAACCCCTCTTCCCCCTTCCCCGGACACCACGGGTCGTCTGATGCGTCGCCAAGGGCGGGCAGATTTATGGAGCCTTTCGCTATCGCGACCATTTCTGCCCGTTTTGAGTGAGAACCCTCCCTTTATACTCTCTCCGTCCCTCCAACACCCCCCACACCACCCTCTCTCTCTCACCTCTCGGCGCGAAGGATGGGTTCACCCGCGAGGCCATTGAGCGGGGACGGCACAGCGCGCGTGGTCCATTTTACTCCTCCTCCTAACCCCCTTCCCCTTCGCCCTACCTCTCCACCCCATCCCGAAACCACTCAATTTACCCCCCACTTCCTCTCTCTCTTTGTTTCTCTCTTTGACTCCTTAAAGTGTGCAGGGATAGAGGGTTTTTTTGTGCGAGTCGTAGGGGGAAGAGTGGGGGTCAGACGCTTCGGGTTTTTTTTTATCTGGCAAGTAGTCTACCTGATTAGGGCATAGTATTTGATGTACCCTGGCAAAACACACTCCCGAACCTCCCGTAAGTCCTGACTGACGAAAAATATTGTTAAAACCCCATTCAGCATCTAATAATTACTCGTTTTCCACTGCCCGAAATACAATCAGAGCCAATTCGTCCTATAATCATTATGACTCTGTTTTATGATCTAGCTCCATCAGCCTTTTATTCGCCAATGATTGTGCCAAAACTGCTTGATTGAATTATATTTATGCATCATGAATGGGTTTTGTGATAATAGATTGAAATGGCATTGGTTCAATCTGCACAGGGTTAATTTCAAGCATTCAAAAAACTACATCATCATCACTAGCCACATTAGCACTGGCCGGGTTCGGGTGGGTTTTCCTAAGACCTTGAAATTACTCACTACTCCCAAGCGTTGACTAACATGTCACAAAAGTACCTTTAAAAACCCACTCTACACATTACAATAACTCTTACTCAAGCACTGTTTCATTCTTTGCAGCTCCATTAACCCCATCCAAAATGACTATCCACGTTGCCTCCCTTTACCTCGATTTCCCAACATTCTCCCTTTATTTATCACGCTCTCCAGCATCCCATTGCCATTCTCGGGATCTCCCACAACCGCTGGTCCTGCCTTCTTCGAATTTCTGCAAGTAGCCCTCTTTCCTGCTCTTTCATCTCCAGAACTTCCTCGTTTTTTCGTTTTCCTGTCAATTTTATTTTATCCAGTCTTTACCACACCGCCATCTCCGAAAGCCTACAATCTATGTCTATCAAACTGCCTTAACATACATCTTTCTGAATCATCCGTGTGTACAGGGTCTGTCCCAAAAATAAGTAGAATAAATCTGGGGAAAATATTATTTCAGATCAAAGTGCAAATTGCTAACATTCTTCACCAGGAGCACCCTTATGTATCGACACACCAATGCCAGTGCCTCTACCGCCAGTTGTGGTATGCTTCCTGCAAGGCGTCAACCGGACCCTCGCTCAGGCACCTCGTCATGGCCTCTTTGACAAAACCCAATGGCCAAATATGGTATTCAAAGAGATTATACTTGGGTCTTACTCAAAAACCTATCTATCGTCACCAATAACCACCTATTCTAAATAATTCGGGTCATTTTCACCGTGGTCCAAGAGGTCCAAGGTAAGATTACCACATAAGCAGTCTTCCGACAGCACCACCTTGGGGACCATCTTGGCACACCTTCCAATTCAATGAACTGTGGTTTTCTGAATATTGCACTCTTCTGCTATCACATCCTGACAATTGGGGGTCAATCAGAATTGAGCGCGTGTCTCACTTTTTGCACGTTTTCCTCACACTGTGCTGTTGATGGATGTGTCCAAACCATTCCTCATCGTCGACCTTCTCGTCACTCTCCTAGAACATCTTGTGCAAGCAGGAAACCAGCACTTGGGACATTTCTCTATCATCATAAGCATCCTTAACCATGGTCATGGTCTCCGAACCCGGAGGATCGCGACAGGATATGAAAGGAGAGTAAAAGAAACAAGGGGTGAGCTAATAAATCACAACCGAACTTTCTTCTTGACGCACTTTCACTACGAAGATTAATAGAGGTCTCAAAATTACGCCAAAAAAGATTTATGTCTGGAGATTTAAAATATCAAGCAAGTGAACCGTTCATTTTAGTGTCACTCAGGGTATGGACAAAGTTCGAAATAAACTGCTGATGTGCCATGTGTGTAGCCTTTCAACAATTTTATTGCCCAGATATCAGTCATCGGAAAGTAAAAAGGTCACGACTCAGAAGGTGTAAATTCCAAAATCAAAATCCAAGCCCTTGAAAAGTAAAATTGCATCAAACATCTTTCCAGATTCTCCGTTTCTTGGGAACAGTGTCAGCTGATAATTGACACTGGAAATTGTGTCAATTGTCCTCTGGTTGTTCCCTCCTCCTCCTCTTCCCTTGTTCACAGAATTTAGGTACATAAATATGTGAATTCAAAGATTTCCAATTTGCCTGGAGATGTTACGCTCTCACGATACCAAAGTCGTAATTAAATAAATTGTATGTGAAAAAGCAAAGTGTCTTCTTTCATTAGGCAGACGAACGTCTTTATTCGGGCTGAATTAAGACTATAAGGACCCTTCTTCCATTTAACCCTTCGCCAAGTATATTACAACAATAAAAATAACAAGAGAATATATAACTCGATATAAAAGAAAAAGGAAATAACGGTAAATTCATATGTACAGTAAAAGAAATAAGCAAAAGATATGATTTTGTGGGAAAACCCTGGGGATGTCAGACATGATCACCCTGGTGAAAACCCACAAGCGCAAGAAATTGGAATCAATCTTTTCTGATGATTAGAATACAATAGCATTAGAATATAATGGCATATTAGCCCAATCATACTATGGTGGAAGAGATGACGACAGATTAAAGACTTTAAGTATAGAATTTAATTGATAATTTCTCCCGAGAACTATAAGGTATCAGAATAACTGTAAACAAATGTGCTTGGGGGAAAATGGATTTTTTTAAAACTAACTTTCATAGAAATTTGCAATTATTTCCTCTGACTTTTATTTTACAATCATTTGTGTCCCCAACAGATCGTCTGTTGTACACATAATGCACACCTTATATAAAACGGTCCATGTCCCTGTATTTGTCAATAGGCGCATCATTCGAATCACTCTCCATACCGGTTTGAAATAAAAAAGGGAGGAAAAGTAGATTTCTTTTCATGTTGCGTGCCTACTTTTGAATTGCCTCCTGCCATACACCCTAGCGTTGTAATGCAGATGGATCAAGTTCATTTCTTCGAGAAAAATGGAGCTCTCTTGGAATTAATTTTTGTTGGAACCAGCGTTGGAAAAAGTTTTTTTTAACAGTCCCACAGAGAGAATGAAAATCTCTCCTTGTGTGCCGGACGCAGATGTAAAAATCTCATCATTCGTAGCACCTGACCCTTTTGACGCCGTTTCCTGGAAGCTCTCCAAGCCAAAATAAAAGGTCGATATGTCCGCTCTTTCACGGGCTCAGATCGCCCTGGAGAAGGATCAATCCAGCATTCTGTCCTCATGTTAGGGGGAGCCAGTACTCCGTTCCTTCTCATCTCTTGGCAACATGGGAGATGCTGGAGAGAACCTGGCGGAATGGATCGCATGCAGCGTAGAGGAGCTATATTTGTTAAATGTTTAGTGAAAAACTAAGTCAAATCTATTAAAGGATCTAGGAAGGGAATCACTCACGGAGTGAAGGTTAAATTACAGATTAAATCTCTGGCATAAGTTGGAAAGACGTAATGTTGAAAATGTATTGGGAAAATGTATTTCCCCATCGTACCACTGTAGGAGAGATCATGTCAATAAAATTAGAGAGATTAAGTGTGGCACAGATAGATTTAAGAAGTCAGTTTTCCCAAGAACGGTAAGGGGATCAGAATAACATTTTACGACCGCGGTATTAGGGAATAAGTATACTGGATCCAAAGTATTCTGGTGTGAAATCGCCCCCTACCACACACCCTAACGATGATTAGCAGGTTCCCATATAAATAAATATTCTCTGATGTGGCTTTTATACGAGATGAAAAGTAAGCGACCCAGTATCCTTGAGACAGTATCATATAGGTTGCCGAAGTTCGTGGTACGGATACACACGACTGGCAGAAGCAGAATTGGATGAAGTGCAATAGGTCAAGTTTTTTAGGGAGAAGATTTGTATTTGGAAAAGAATATTTCACAAGGAGGAGGAAATCGATGAAAGGGGCGCTGAGTAAGGATGCTAAGAAAAGGCTCTTTAAAACTTTGACATGGCAAGTAGTTATGTACGGTGCGGAAACATGGTCATTGTTGTATCGTTATTCCCTTGGCGCATTTCGTATTTAGAGCAGACGAAGATGGACGCCAGTTTTCTCTCTCCATCCTCACCCCCAACAGCCAGCGACAAACTATCCAGCCGTCCTCTTCATTGGCGATGATGACCTCTGCTGTCGTTCGCCTCCCATAACAACGAGAACAGCAACAAATCAATAGTCACTCTTAATTGCTGATCACCTTAGACCCCCTGCCAGTCGTCCTCGCGGCGGCTTGTACTGCAGGTCGTTGTCTTAGATGTAATGAAGAGAATGTACGCTCGTTTTACTTCCCAAGAGGAATCCTTCTCTATCTCCCCCCCCCCGCGCTTTGCGTCTCCCTTTCATACATCCTCCCTCCAATTTGAAGTGGCCTCGAACGAGCAGTCATATCCCCTTCCGCCGCCCGCTCTGGACCGTGCCCCCGGGGGGTAGTGGGGAGGAGGCAACTTGAAAGAAGCACGTGCAGCACCGCTAGAGGGGAGGGGGGCCACAAGAAGGAGGTCCCAGATGGGTCCTCTTCCTTACGACCTTACGACTTCCGAAGCGGAAGACATCGAAAGATAAATCGACACCCGCGTCGAATCGAACTCCAGATGATTGTGAGGGAAATGAGTGGGAAGAAGTCGACTAGTAAACCGTTTACTTAAGTGTAGGTCGTCTTTTGAGTGGTGTCACGCATCGTTTCACTCCCGAGATTCGAGTGTGCAGGAGGGAAATGGATCGAATTTGGTCCAGGAAATAAACGGCTAACCTAATTTTTTACTTTCGAATGGACGGACTTCTAGGCACGAGGAATTAGAGAATGTGTTAAAGATTTCAGGCGCTCTTGTAGAATTCATAGCAGTTACCCGTATGGGGGGAGGGGTCTTGCCTCTCTTTCCAACATCCCTTAAACTGTCAGCGCATCACGAGGGCTGTCCAGAAAGTAACTTGCGTTTTGAAATAAAATATGTGCCTAGGGACAAGACAAAGTTGACTTATATAACATTTTGAAAGGAGCATTCTTCAACTATTTTTCCACGTAGCCGCCATTTAAAATTGAGGCATTCATCATGACAGTACTCAATTTTTTCAATTCCTTTTCGCAAGAAATCCACCGCCTTTCACTTGTTTTACGCACTTGTCTGCACCGGTGTTCAATGAAGCGTCGCTGCCAAAGCATCGCTGTGTTTCAAGGCACGTCTGGCGAGAAATTCATAATCGTAAATCGTTGAATTTCCAGAACTTCTTCGTTGATTTTTCACCGTTAGTTCATCCGTCACAAGGTTAGGCTGAGCACTGCGGTCATCGTCGTGAACATTGGTGCTGTGGCCATTTCTAAACTTAGTGCACCACTGCCTCACTCCGCCTTCGCTCATCATCCCATCTCCACACACTTGAAAGAGTTGCTAAGAATTTCGATTGGCTGGTGTTATTTTTTCCAGTAAAAACCAAATCATATCCATCGCACTTCACAACTGAAGGGATTTCCCATTACAGCGCACATTTCGCACAGTTCGCAGTGTGAGCAAAGCAGAAGAAGGGAGAGTCTGCATATACTATCTCAA
Organism: Hetaerina titia; assembly: GCA_037158775.1. Classification (NCBI taxonomy): domain Eukaryota; kingdom Metazoa; phylum Arthropoda; class Insecta; order Odonata; family Calopterygidae; genus Hetaerina; species Hetaerina titia. The sequence continues at coordinate 127,471,054 of CM073770.1, read as the reverse complement.
CAGCATGAGTAATGAGTGTAGGGACCTTTATTCACCAAGACTCTAGCCCTACCCACCGTGGCCACGCTAGGCCGAAACGTGATTTACTTTCTGATCAGGCCTTGTCATATGTATAGCCTCGTATTTCAATCCCCATATGGGTACGGTGGCTATTTACCGCATTGCCGTCCTGAGGGACCATATTCGAATCCCGGCAATGACCGAAATTTTCAGAGGTATCCCGATACTTATTGGGGTGGTGCATTGTGAAGGGTGCATTTAAAATGGAATATTTTGTCCGTCTGTCGGATGGAACTTCAAAATTATGGGTGGCCCACGGGTGGCTTTATCTGAGAAAGTTATTATAATTAAGGTTAGTTTACCGGCATAGGGTAAGTTTTTTATGGATACCTGGCGCGACACTGTAATCGTAAGCCTTGGCTATCACATCAAAAAATATCCTCAGACCTAATATTACATATAATAATAATAATAATGGCTCATACATTAATTCTGTATACTTCCTTTGATTCTATCTAAAGTGCCTCCCTCTTATTCTATACTCAGTTCCAACCCACAACTCGCTTTCCAAGTATTCCCGACTCTTTATGTAACAGTCATGCACATTGCCTCTCAGTACCTCCTGAGTCAATGTAACCTTTCATTATTTTTTTGCATAATTTAAGAAAAGGAACAATCAATTTGAGGAAGTTAATTGAGTTAGACCATTATTGCCTGTCCCTAACGGTGCGGTTGACCTGAGCTCTCTGTTGCTTCCCCTAATAACAACTACTGAAGTTTCCATTCCGTCTTGAAAACAAACTACGCCACTCGACCATACTTTTCTTTCAATTAGGATTTATATGCTGATTCGTCCCAAAAATTTCATCGGAATTCGGTACACATTAGCATCTTATAATTTCCCTTTCGGATATATTTTTTCAATTTGTCTCAGAATATGAACTACATCTACTGCGTCTGCATGGTACCCTGCAAGATACGACCAGGGTGTGTGGCAGGAGGTGATTACACATCAGACATGCTGGATGAAATATTAAATTTTCCCAATTATAAGTTACAACAGACAATTAAAATAATTCAAAAACATATGCATGAAAAGTTTCATGACTGATGTTATCAACCCAACTGCTAGATTGGTACGTGGGGGTAGACTCACGGTATTGATTTCGTTATCACTGGAGAGATACGTTTATTTGCCGACGATGCTGTGACTTACAGAGATATCCTTAATCCAGAGGACGAAGAAGCTTTATCAGATGATCTAAATGCTATACAACGTTGGTGGTATACTTGAATATGAAAATTAATCTTTCACAAGTGCGTAGTGATGAATTTTTGGACAAACAGCTATTCCCTCCAGAACTGCTACTGCATCGGGAACACCGAATCTAGGGGTTACTCTTACTCACGACCTCTCCTGGGTGAAATACATACGGGGAATGTGTGGACAAGGTAACAAAAAAATTAGTGTTTTTAGAAGAGTACTGGGTAAATGTGTTGAAAAGGCCAAAGAGAAATGTTATCTTTCGCTGGTTAGGCCTCAGTTGGAATATACTGGTAGTACATGGGATATATGGGATATGGGATGTATATGGAATCCTCACGAAGTTGAATTAAGTGCGGAATTCGTTCGCGTGCAGCGCGGAGGAGCTAGATTTGTAAATCATTGTTATGATACACTGAGTAACGTATCCAAAATATTAGAGCAGCTAGTCTGGGAATCACTCATGGAGAGAAGGTCATATTACCGATTAAATCTCTTGCGTAAATTGGGAGGGAGTCTCTATAGCAGTGATGTTGAAAATGTATTATTACTCCCATCGTACTACGGTAGGAGAGATCATGTCAATACACTTAGAGAGATTAAGTGTAGAATCGATAGAGTAAAGATGTCATTTTTGCCACTTACGATAAGGGATAGCATAGATAGATAACATAGTTCCACCGCGGTAGGGTCATAGTCAGGTCAAAATTAGTCTGTTGTGTATTCACCCTTGTCACACACCCTGGCGTTGACTTGCAGGGCACTAAAATATCAAATACCAAAAGGCTTATGGTAATCATTCATCAGGGTCAAAGAGGAGCCAGATCCTTACCCTGCTCCGCCTATGGTTTCCGACAAAGACCTGGTACCCGAAATATCACACATATAGGGTGGAACTGAGGGTGCCCAGAAGCAGTCTTCTGGAATGGAACCCGTGCTCTCCAGTCGTAATTTTATCCCATATCGCGGCGGTTTGCAGTTCTTCCGGTCCCTTATCGTCCGAGGGAAAAATGACATTAGAAAATCATCGGCTCTATACTTGATTCGTAAAATCTTAGCGATATCTCCTTCCGTAGTAAGACATGCTAATACATTTCCAAAATCATCGCTGAAGATCATATTGCAGTATAAGTAGTTTAAGATCATTTATTTATCCAGAAAATTGTCCACACAAAGAACTATTGCTAATTTATAGTGGTACCAGAAGAAGAGGTTCAACAAGAATTTCTACGATCGAAAAATCGTTGATATTCTTGATGACGTATCAGATTAACTTTTCATCTTAACTGCCTAATTTAATTGGTACCAACGGTCGAAATTTTAGAAACACGAATTCCATAACGGTCAGAGTTTACGTCCCTACGTCATACTGATTCCCTATGCGATACAAATCGATTTTCCAAACGCTCGAAATTACATTATCACTTAATTTCCACGATAATAATCTTTTTTCCCCCAACTTTTGGCGCTTTATAAGATCGCAGATCTCAGTGAAAATCTGGTTTCCTTATTAGCTTAGTTGGTAAAGCATCCGCCCGGCAAGTGGAAGGCCCGTGGTCCAAATCCCGTATAAGGAAATATTTTTAAATTTGTGATCTGCTCAAATCCGCCTTCCCCACCTTTTCTGTGTTTGTCTTTTATGTGTTTACCTATCCCCTTTCCTTATACATCTATTTCTCTGTGTGAAAATATTATATATATATATATATACATATATATATATATATATATATATATATATATATATATATATATATATATATATATATATATATTTCATTAACATACATTTCTATCCATAGTTAAATTATATTTTTATAAATATTTTTTAGAAATTATAATTGTTTAGTATTCTTTTGAGGACCTCTTCCGACAAACAGTGGGTGCAGATGATGTATTTCTTCCTCGCCTGGCAGTCTCAGTGCTGCCAACCGGAAACGAATAACGTTCACATTCGCTTCGTGGAAAAAAATGTGTGCTTCCCTTATCTGTAAGAATTCCTCTTCTGGAGAAAACTCTCAACTGTGACCTCCTCAGCCTCTCAAAATTCCCTTCCATATGCTCTCCGAGGGGAGCAGCCACAAGTATGATAAGAGTGGCGATGATCTCAACTTCCAAGACAAAAAAAAGAAAAGAATGTCATTATCATCTTTCTTTTCATACAACAGACAAACGGACGTGGTGGCGCGCGCGATAGTACTGCTCCCAGGGTCAAGTAGTCAGGGCAACCGGCGCCCGAAAGACGGAAGGTCAAAAAAAAATTAAATTAAGAAAAAAATTGAAGCTGAAATGCGAGATAAATGAAATTCGTACGAAAAGAAAGTCGAATGAACAAGTAGTATTCGCGGATGAGAGGGGGTCGGTTGTTACTTGGCATTTCATTGGAGGCTTCACTCCCCTCCCCCACCCAGGTGGAAACAAATTCAGATTCTCTTTTTTTCCAATATTTAAAAATTGACGCTTCAGAACACAGTTTTGCTCCTGCAGCGTCATCTAATGATTCATTGAGAAGCTATAGCAGCATTTGTTTTGTTTCAGAAGTCGTTTGCTTGTCCGTGCATGCAAACAACAATGTCCGCGACAATCGTTGATCCCGCCAGCTGTGAAGTGAGTTCTGTCATACGATTCTTGTATGCAAAAGGATTGTCGGCTGCTGAAATTCATTGGGAATTATGCCTAGTTTATAAACCTATATATATATATATATATATATATATATATATATATATATATATATAGAGTCTGACCTGAAGAAGGCCTCGGAGTAGGCCGAAAGCTTAAATCATCTACAGTGTGAGTGTCCTTTTACGTGTTATCTGTTTTATTCTGTGTTCTATTGTGCCGTCCAAAAGTTATATTGCTCTCGTGAGTACTTCCGCATCATCGATATATAAAAAAAACCATAAACACAGTAATCAACCCGAAGGTCGGTTTAGTAGGTGATGGTAGAGCTCACCCATGTACCAAGCCCTATACGGCGTGTGAATATTCCCACATCAGGGTAGGGGGGCCAGTTCCTTTCCCTGTGCCGGTTATGGTTTCCCAGGAAGATCTGGTACCCGAAAAATCAACTATCTTGGGTGGAGCTGCAGGTGCCCAGAGTGCCTTGCCCGGGAATCGAACCCGGGACCCTCCGGTCAGCAGTCCAACGCTCTACCCGCTAGACCACCGCGACCCGCCATCGATATATATATATATATATATATATTCAAACTTGAAAATCCCGCCATACGGCGCACAAATATTCATTCAAACATAGAAATAGGTATAAGGAAAGGGGATAGGAAAACACATAGAAGGCGAACACAGGACATGTGGGGAAGGCGGTTTTTGAGCAGATCACGAAAGTAAAAATATTTCCTTATCCGACATGTCCTGTGTTCGCCTTTTATGTGTTTTCCTATCCCCTTTCCTTATACCTATTTCTGTTTGAATGAATATATATATATCGGTAATCTATTGGTTAAGGTATGTTTTGGATGGACACAATTACCAAATAAAAATCTTGTCTTCTCAAAATACATAACCCAAAGTCCAGCCACAAGTCCCTCTTCATCTCTGCGCATTTCTCTCCTCCCTTAATCCCGTCCAACATCTCTATCCTGTTCCTGCCCTTTCCTCGTTTGCTTAACATTGTCCCCTCTATTACCTTCTTCAACATTCCACTTGAAAAACTATAAATCTTACCTCTTCCTTGTCTATACATTCTTGAAACAGTGTCTCTTATTAACAAAAATCAGAACATGTTTATTAAAAACTGTGACCTTCATAGTCATAATACGAGAAGCCAAAATGCATTCCATGTAAGTCAGCACAGAGTAAATAAAACGATTAAAGGGATAGATCATCAGGGAATACTTATGCACAATAAATTGCCTGCTTATATTAAAAATATCAAAAGTTCCTTTAAATTCAAGTGTGCCGTGAAAAAACTACTTTCATGTAAATTATTCAATAATGTAGATGATTTTCTAATGCATACCATTTCAAATGTATAACTGAAATGTGTTCATTCCAAAAAGTTGTAAATTGTATGTATTTGTACTTTTCATATTGTTTTGATTTTGCATGATGTTTTTTTTATTGATATGAAGTGTAAAACATGTTTTGACAAAGCCATGCATAATTCTATGCTTATGGTGAATGAATAAATTACAATTACATATTACGGTCGTTCTTCTATGGTCGGCCTTGATTCTGTCTCTATTGAATGCGCATAACAATCGAAATTGTATTTAAGACTCCCGATCTTCTTTTGTTGCGTGCGGCTCTCCGCGACCAATGAGGCTTTGGTCATAATTGATTGGGTGTTTGGAAGAAAAGCATTTTGTGCGTGACTAATACGTATATCTAATGGCTGAATGAATTTAAACGTGCCTCTGAACAATCATGACGGCTTGGGCGGATACAACTGGGAGAAGTTTGGGGGTCACTCCACCTTCTAGAGGAAGGGAAAATATTTTGTCTTGAAATTAGTCGAGGGAAAAAAACTAACTTCTAATGTACCAGGACGAATTTTGATCACTCGACAAAAATTAATAAACTTTTCACTCCCACGCTATTTTCAGCAATGCTTTCTCTTTTTCCTCGCACGTCCAAGCGCATCTCTTATTTTTCTAATGAAAAAATTATTTTTGTCTTTATTTGAGGATCTCAAGTTCACCTAGCCCTTTGTCTCAGTGAAGAATGCATAGCAGTTAATATACAACAGGAGTCTTGAGTTAAAAACGCTAAACAGTACAATTGGTAGAAAATTATCCAGTAATAAATAAAATTTAATGAGATGAAAATGGGATCCAATAGCTAGTTGTGCCCTGTCAAGAGTAGAAATGCATTCAAAGGAGGAATAATGGAAGAAGATAGTGTTGCAATAGTTCAAAAGACACTAATAATTAATTTGTATGGCAAGAAAAATGTACGCATTTGTGGTAAAAAATATGGTTTTGCCCTTGATAAAAAACTTAGTGTAGGAAAACGCCCTTGCTGGAAGGGGCGTGTGAGGAACCTGTGAGACTTACCGATACATTACCTGTATCATTATGATATATGGTATACAGGTATATCACAATGATACAGGTAATGTAAAAGTACGCATTATTTAAATGAAGACATTTAGCTAATAAATATTTTACTGAATTTTTACTAACCACATATACATGTATAAGGTAGTTTTGTCCACCTCTCTCAAAAATTTGGCATTTACCCTCGTATTATGTAGGGGTTGGATTTGTAAAAGGTTTAAATGATAAGCATACTAGCATATGTATATTATTATAAGACGGACTATGTTAGGAATTACTCACAGAGGAGCTAGATTTGTAAAACGTTGTTATGATAAACTTAGTAGTGTATCCAAAATATTAGAGGAGCTAGGCTGGGAATCACTCAATGGGGCGAAGGTTAAATTTACAGATTGAAGCTCTTGCATGCATCGGAAGGTCTATTTAGCAGTGATGTTGAAAATGTATTATTACCCCATCGTACTATGGTAGGAAATATCATGCTAATAAAATTAGAGAGATTATGTATAGAACATATAGATTTAAAAACCACAGTTGCCCTCCCGGGTGTTGGTTTGGCAGGTGAGAGCAGAGTTCACCTCGTACTATTCTCCGCGGCGCGTGAAATTTATGTATCAACAGGGTAATGAGAGGGTCAGTACCTTTTCCTGTGCCGGTTACGGTTTCCCAGGAAGATATGTTATCCAAAAAATCAAACAACTTGAGAGAATTTGAGGTACCCAGAGACTTGCCCGGGAATCGAATCCGGGCCCCTCGGGTCAATAGCCCAACGCTCTACACCTGAGCTTCTAAGACACCCCCGACATGATTTAAGATGTTATTTCTCCCACGAACGGTAAGATTTCAGAATAACTGTAATCCATTGCGTTAGGAAGAAAACAGTATTATTTTCAATTGTTAGTGGCTAAGTAAGTTGTCTTTATTTCATCTAGCATGTATTTTATTGTGTTTCTTGTTACCCTTAAACTTGCTTTATATGAGTAGGTAATTAGTGTTTAGTTACCGTAGTACGTACACCTGTATTTGACATTAGTTATGTATAAAATATTTTATCTATTTATTTGTTTCCTAACAATCGATAAAAACTTAATTTTTATCTCAGTCTTGTTGAATGCCTGACGTAGAATCATACCCCTGCCACAAACCATATTGTTGTATTGAGAGTTGGTAGGCTGATGGATAGATAGATCCGCTACAAATAGCAGCAGGAGGGAAGCTTTTGTTTGTTGAATTTGATGTAGGAGAATTACACGAAGTTTAGCAACCCGCTTCTTGGTTGCGAGCAATTCTTGCGGTGACCGCTGCATGAATATTGGATTCCCCGATGCAGTCGTTTGCCTTTCGGGATGGTTTTCCTGCGTACCCCGATGTTGTTCAGCTCCCTTCGGATTCTGAGCATTCACCTCTGGCACCGTCTCGTCAGTTCGTTTCCCTATCAACGGAACACCGAAATGTTTACCTACAGAAAGGAAAGGCGGAGCAGCGCGTCGAAAGGCTTCCCTTTTCCTTCCCCCAGCCTCCCCGTCCTTCCCTCCATCGCCCACCCACCCCCACCCACACCCCTCCAACCCCCGCCAGCAGTGCCACAAAAAAAAATTCCCCGCCTCTGGAAACCTCGGAGATGAAAATATTGGGCGAGGGAAGGAAGATGAGGGGATGGGAGGAGAATGTGAAAAAAATAAGGTTTCAACGAAAACCCTGGGAGGAAGAATTCCTGAACGGGATTAGACAAAAAAAATCAGAAATAGTTTTACATGTACCTATGGCAAACAGCGTCGGAGGAAATTATAGAAGAGAGAGAGGAAGAGGAGGGTGGACGGGGGGTGGAAAGAGGGAAAAATGCTCCACCGCCATCATCAAGGTAATCAACTCCAAGGTTGGTTTTTGATTGCTGAGGGCAGAACTCACCTTTAAAGCCAAGTCACAAGCCGCGTTGAATTCGCGCTCACAGGGTTAAATGGGGGTGGGTACCAAGGCTTATAGCCCAGTTTTCATTTTCCCATTAAACTGCCGCATTGCTCAGATAATCTCAGCGCTTGTGTTTCTGGATGGGCTCGTCCGAAAGTAATATCACGGTATTCCAACGCGGAATACGGACTACGGTCAGTGGCCGAACCATCTACCCACTACTCTACCACGCTTCTCTAGCCTCTACCTCTAGTTGAGAGGGTATGACTACACGGCATATGGACATACTATTTTTGGTATTATATATACCGGTTTCCAGTTGCGTTTTTCAATAGAGTTTAAAAAACGTTTCCCCATCACTTTAAACGGTCGCGCCTCACTGAGGAACAGACGCTGCGTGGTCTACCTTTCGTCTGGCTCCTAACCTTCGATCTATGGGTTACCATGAGTGACACTACCAGGAGCAATTATTATTACTCCCGCCAGCACAGCTTCAGGGGTCATCGGGACGCACAAGCCCTTCCACCACGCCAAGGTTGTAGTCCATGGGAGGGCATAAACGGAAATAAACTTGACATGATTTTCCCATCGACCAAGTCGATATGGAATATGTTAAGAAAACAATAAATCGTGGGTCGATAACTAGCTTCGATATGACGACATCGGCGAACCGATCGATATTACTATTTTGTACAAATATAAGGTGGTAAGTAGTTTTACGTTTATATGAAAAGTGGACGATATATTATATGTAATCTATATGAACGATGCGGGTCGCGGTGATCTAGTGGGTAGAGCGTTGCAATACTGACGGGAGGGTCCCGTATGGGCCCATATGTATGTGAATAAAAAATGCGGGTCGCGGTGGTCTAATGGGTAGAAGCGTTGGATTACTGACCGGAGGGTCCCGGGTTCGATTCCCGGGAGAGGCACTTTGGGCACCTGCAGCTCCACCCAAGCTAGTTGATTTTTCGGGTACCAGATCATCCTGGGAAACCTTAACCGGCAAAGAGAAAGGAACTGGCCCCCCAACCCTGATGTGTGAATATTCACACGCCGTCGGGCTTGGTATATGGGCAAGCTCTACCACCACCTAACATTTGGTTGATTACTGCGTTTTTGGTTATATATATATATATATATATATATATATATATATATATATATATATATATATATAATATACATATGTAAAAAATAAATGTAAATGTTAATGCATATAATATATACGGGTCGCGGTGGTCTAGTGGGTAGAGCGTTGGAATACTGACATTTTCCTAAATATTTCAACAGTTCTACAGGGGTGTTGTCCACCCCCATGGCCTTATCTGCTTTCATCTCCTTTAATGCCCTTTCTATTTCATCGTCGAGCATGCCTGGACCTAAGCTATCTTCTTCTACGTCATGTTCCTTTTCTATGTCTAACCTTGTCGGCCTAAGTTCTTTACCATACAGTGTTTCTATATATTCCTTCCATCTCTCTTGGATTTTTCTTGGTTCAACTATTATCTTACCCCACTTATCCTTAACTGTTAGCACAGATCTTGCCTTCTTACTTCCCGATAGTAACTTAACCTTGCTCTAAAGAGCACCAATTTCACCCTTCTTATGTAAACTTTCCATATCCTCGCATTGCGTTTTCCACCATTCTTCTTTTGCTTTATTTGTGGCCTGTCTCAATTTATTGTTTAACTCTTTGTACTTCATTTTGCCTAACTCTGGGTTTACATTCTTCCATCTTCTACTCTCATCCATTTTTGCAGTCATTTCATCCGTGATCCAACGTTTCCTTGTATTTATCCTGTTAACGGTTCGTATAGCGTCTTTAGCGGCTTTCGATATCACTTTCTCGATACAATGCTATATTTCTTCGACAGTACTCAGCTCTTTACCGTCATCCATCAGTTTCTCTACAGCCTGCAGATACTCCTTCCTTGTTAATCCATTTAATGCTTCTACGTTCCATTTCCTAACCCGCCGCCCTTGCCTTATCTTCTTGAAACGGACGTTACATTTTATAACAACTAAATTGTGGTCAAAGTCCGCATCCGCTCCTGGGAAACTGTGCGACTTTATCAAACTGTTCCTAAACCTGTGCCTAAACATAATATAATCTAACTGATACCTTTCTGAGTCACCTGGCATTTTCCATGTATACCTACGCCTTTGTTGATGTCTAAACCATGGGTTGGTGATGACTAACCCCTGTCTCCTGCAGAATTCAATCGCTTTCCCCCGCGTTCATTCCTCGTGCCTAACCCATTGTCCCCCACCTCACCACCATATATATATATACAGGTATATATATATATACCTGTGGCAGTATATGTACCACGTATATATATATATAAATATAACAAGTTAAGGTAGGTTTTTGGATGGACGCAAACATCATATAATTAACTTGCGACTCCAAACGAAACACAATCGAGCAACCTACTCCTAATCAGGTCCCTCCTCATCTCTATGTACTTCCTTCCTTCTTTCATTCCCTCCATAATCCCTATCCTGTTCCTGCCCTTTCCTCGCTTGCCCAACCTTCTCCCATCTATTACCTTTTCAACATCCCACTGCCGCTCAATACACCTTTCATCCTTTTTCCTGCCTCCACAGGACTTCTCCCAACAAACCTCTCTCCTCATCCACCATCTCTAGTACTTCCTCATTTGTTTTCCTTTCGGTCCATTTCACCTTCGCCATTCTTCTTCACACCCACATTTCAAAAGCCTCCAATCTACGTCTATCCTCCTGCTTCAGTGACCACATCTCTGCGCCGTACGTACCTACGTTCAATATAAGTTTTTACGAACGTTTTCCTTTTCCTCCGTAATCAGCATCCTCGTCATCAACTCCCTCCTCCTTGAGAAAGCCTCCTTGACTAGTGCAATTCTTCTCCCAACGTCCCTACTACTTTGACCGCGATACGTGAATTGTTCTTCCTCCTCTATTGTTTCCCCGCCCATTTTAATATTTAAATTAGCCGTTTTCTTTATGGAAAAATCGCATAACCTTTGTTTTATTAATATTGATTCTCATCCCATATTTTTGCATTGAACCTCCAATTCTCCCAGCTATGCTTGCAACCCCTTGGCTGACTGAGCAATGCTAACCTCCGCTCCGTGCCATCGCGGACATCCCAAAAGGAGCCTTTCTCGCCAAATTAGATTTATCCAGCGCATTTTACCAATTACAAATTCACGTCGCGCACTGGCGATTTTATGGGATTAAATACGGCAGCGACACATACGCGTTTACAAGACTGCCCATGGGACATGCCTTGTCCCCCGCTATTCTTCAACACTGGGCGGAGGACGTAACCAACTTTGTAGAAGTTAAATTCAAGGTTAAAATAATATGCTATCTAGACGACTGGCTAATATACGCCAGAAAGAAATTTTGTCCATTCCAAATTATTCAATATTTGCAAAGTGAATTCGGGGTCCAAATTAACATTTCCAAATCAGTAGTCATTACCTCAAAAACTTTAAAATATTTAGGCGTGATCATAGACACAATGAATCAATCCGTGCAACTAACTGAACAGTCCCGCAAAAGAATATACAACGTTATCCCAATCTTACCAATCCTCCGAGCAATAGACATCCCCAAAGTGGCCGGGTACCTGTCCTGGGTAGCCTGGATACTCCGCCTACCAACATTCCTGATTAACCATGTGTATAAACACAATAACGCGTGGTGGCTCGTATTACAAGAGAGCGAAATATTTAATAGAAAAGTTTCATTGAAAAGAATTGCAGACATCATGAGGAGTGTTCACCGACGCCACTCCAAGAAAAGGAGGAGTGGTCATACAAGAGTGGAGTATATCCCAGAGCTTCCCTATCCCGGAGCTGTCTTCAATAAACGCGGCAGAGTGCTTCGCGGCCCTAAAAGGCCTTGAGTTAACTTTTGACCTACTCAGACACTTTAAATTGTTTAATATGTCAATAAATATGTATCTAGACAACTCCGCCGCTGTGCACTCCCTGAAAAAGGGAAGAGGAGTAATTTCCAGTCTAAACCCTATGTTAATCACCATTTATATTGGTATTTTAATAAATGAAACTCAGTCACATACTGTGTAGTGACCTTGTCACTAATCCCAACTGGCGCCAATCCGGCTGACGAGCCCTCCCGGGCCGTACCGCCTACTCTCGATATGCCACACGACAGCCATCATGGCTCCAGTGGTATATAGTGAGCGAGCGGGACGAGCACGGGAGTTGAATCAAAAGTCTTGGAGAGGCATCAAGTGGGATTGGAGACCAGCAGCAGTATATTAGTTTGAATATATATATATATATATATTCAAACTTGAAAATCCCGCCATACGGCGCACAAATATTCATTCAAACAGAAATAGGTATAAGGAAAAGGGATAGGAAAACACATAAAAGGCGAGCACAGGACATGTGGGGAAGGCGGTTTTTGAGCAGATCACGAAAGTAAAAATATTTCCTTATCCGGGATATATATATATATATATAACCATAAACACAGTAATCAACCCGAAAGTCGGTTTAGTAGGTGATGGTAGAGCTCACCAATGTACCAAGCCCGACGGCGTGTGAATATTCACACATCAGGGTAGGGGGGCCAGTTCCTTTCCCTGTGCCGGTTATGGTTTCCCAGGAAGATTTGGTACCCGAAAAATCAACAAGCTTGGGTGGAGCTGCAGGTGCCCAAAGTGCCCGGGAATCGAACCCGGGACCCTCCGGTCAGTAGTCCAACGCTCTACCCCCTAGACCACCGCGACCCGCATATATATATATATATATATATATATATATATATATATATATATATATATATATATAGATGATTTCTTCGAAGTAACACGGAAGTGTTGAATAAAAAACTTAGACAGTGACACACAGCACGAGAACACATAAAAAGAGTGAGTGTTCTTTTTGTTGTTGTTTGTTTGTATTGTGAGTGTTCTTTTTATGTGTTCTCGTGCTGTGTGTTACTGTCTAAGTTTTATATATATATATATATGTGTGTGTGTGTATACTTTTATATATATATATATATATATTTATATACATATACGTGGCCGCGGTGGTCGTATATATATATATATATATATATATATATATATATATATATATATATATATATATATAAACTTGGAAAAGACGCTCTCCGGCGACGCACAAACACACAAACACTAACACAAAAAACACTACACACATAGAAACATAAAAGAAGGACACTTACATTGGATATCCAATAACAATGTAAGTGTCACAAATATCCAATGTAAGTGTCCTTCTTTTATGTTTCTATGTGTGTAGTGTTTTTTGTGTTAGTGTTTGTGTGTTTATATATATATATATATATGCGGGTCGCGGTGGTCTAGCGGGTAGAGCGTTGGACTGCTGACCGGAGGGTCCCGGGTTCGATTCCCGGGCAAGGCACTTTGGGCACCTGCAGTTCCACCCAAGCTAGTTGATTTTTTGGGTACCAGATCTTCCTGGGAAACCATAACCGGCACAGGGAAAGGAACTGGCCCCCCTGCCCTGATGTGTGAATATTCACAGGTCGTCGGGCTTGGTACATGGGTGACCTCTACCAACACCTACTAAACCGAACTTAGGGTTGATTACTGTGTTTATGGATATGTATATTTACATATATATATATATATATATATATATATATATATATATATATATATATATATATATATATATATATATATATATATATACACTTTTTTGGAAAACCCACAAACGTGTAATGTAAATTCACTGATAGTCATAACAAACACAGAAACCAAAACACACAAAAGAGAGAAAACTCACTGGTTCTCGAATTTTCGGTGGTCCAACCACCTTTCTCAAGAGGAATTAGGAACAGAAAGTTCTGTTCCTAATTCCTCTTGAGAAAGGTGGTTGGACCACCGAAAATTCGAGAACCAGTGAGTTTTCTCTCTTTTGTGTGTTTTGGTTTCTTTGTTTGTTATGACTATCAGTGAATATATATATATATATATATATATATATATATATATATATATATATATATATATATATATATATGGCATGTTTCTTTCCGCTTCTTAAACGTAAGCCACATTCCTGCATTTATATTCTAGTTTATCGATGTTCCGCTTCTATTCCTCCCATTACCACCCGCGTCGCCATCCTATGAAGCTGCGCGTATTTCCTCCCTATCGTGCCTCGCCTCTCTCTCATCCACTCTCTCTCCCCTTCCTCTTGCCTCCGCCCGCCATCATGCGAAGCTAGATAGTAAACTGACTCCGGGGACGTTTTCGTGGGAGTTTAGCGTCTCGTTGGTAAGTGGACGGCGGATAACATGCCCTCGCCCCCATTAGAGAACGCTCGCAGCAACCATCGAACGGCCCCCTCCTCCCGCTTCACTCCCACCCACCTCTGCCTCACACCTCGCGCCTCTTAACCCAGCCTCGTTCCTCCAACTTGAGTCGAGGGAAACGTAACGTCATGGATTCCATGACGTTATTTCATCGTATCAATCTACTGATACGTCCAAGTTGATGAGGATAATGTTGTAACTAAACAAAGCATCAGGATACAAGAATTAAGATCGATTTAACCATATAGACCACTTCGATATAAGCATTATGAAAAAGATGCCCATTTGATTATGTGAACGAGCAAGTCAATATTCGATTCAGTTTTTTGTCCATATCTGCGATATGTTCGATATTAACTTAACGCTCTATTTGCCAATATCATGAATGAATTCCATTTGCGAAAGAACGATATTCGTTACAATCGATTTGAAATACGGTGGATAGCAGATGAACACAAAATTGCCCATATCGATGAAATGCACGATACTAAAGACAAACCAAACGATATGGGCGAAGTGATGACTGTGGAATTATTATATGCTACATCCATGAACACAGCTGAAACTAGATGCGAACTATATCACCTATTTTGCTCGATATACCCGATTTGGTCGTAATAACACTTTGTATTAAATAAAATTCGCCATGTTGATGTAATGTCGTCAAATCGATATTAATTTTAAATCCACGGTCGATATGGATTAATGAATATCGAACACCACTATTAGTCCCATCTACAGCAAGCCCTCTGCCGAGCCTACTCGCTAATCGTCAACCGATTCCATCCTCACTCTCTCCCCATCCTTCCTCGTATTTTCGCTTATCCTTCCCCACGCCCCTCAGGGTGTGTGGGGATATACTTGAGGATGTGTTTGAAAGGTACGGAGGCAGGTTATGCGCTTTTATTTTTCCGACATCTACCGCTCGGTCGTTCTATGCAAACGCGGGCCATATCAGAAGAGATGTTTCCTTCGTTACATCGAAGTTAATTTAGTAATTTTCGGTTGATAGCTCGTCTGCGTAGTCGCTTCGTCGCCCTCTCACGCCGACGGCTAAGCTTTTCCTCGACTCCCCGACGGTGAATCTCCATCGCGAGACAGTCTAATTACGTATATCCCGTGCGTTTTTATGTACACGGGTGTATCCGCAAGTATTTCGTGAGCTTATTACATCCCTTGGTTTAGGAATGCGCGGTGGGATTTTTTTTCAGCGCGCGTGAAGATGACAGCAGCAGTCCTTAATTGATTGGGTCCAAGGATCCGGGAGTTAGCACTGCTCCGGTGAGACCAATGTCCCCCTCCCAGGCAAAAATTAAGGGAAAATATACAGGAGGTAAAAGATAAAAATTGTAATAAACAAGTGAAGGTTAAATACAAATACGCTTTCCACACACACACGTGTGTGAGGGGAGGAAGGAAGTACCCAGAGATGAAGAAGTACCTTATGTAGAGTAGGTTGCTCGATTGGGTTTCGTTTGGAATCGCAGGTTTTATCTTGTGATATTTGTGTCCATCCAAAAAGACCCACCTTCACCGGGAGATGGCCTTATGATAATAATCTACTGTGTGCTACTAAACCACAAATACAGTCTGCCCGCGGTCTTATATAGACCTAGGGAAACGTTTCCGGAGAATATAATATGTATTAACCGTTTTATAAAATTAATGAGTGTTACGAGGGGTATTCTTAAAGTAAGTACCGTTTGCTTATATTTAAATATTGGCGCTTTAGAACACAGTTTTGCTCCTGCAGCGCCATTTACTGATTCATTGAAAAGCTATAGCAGCATTTGTTTTGTTTCAGAAGTCGTTTGCTTGTCCGTGCATGCAAACAACAATGTCCGCGACAATCGTTGATCCCGCCAGCTGTGAAGTGCGTTCTGTCATACGATTCTTGTATGCAAAAGGATTGTCGGCTGCTGAAATTCATCGGGAATTATGCCTAGTTTATAAACCTACAGTTATGAGTGAAGGAATGGTTAGACAATGGTGCTGTGATTTTAAAAATGGACGAACAAATGTCCATGACGAAGAGCGAAGTGGTAAGCCCAGTATTCTGACCGATGAAATTGTTTCGCAAGTGGAACAAAAACTGCGATGTGATCGTCGATTGACAATTAATGGCCTGGCTGAACAATTTCCTCAACTTAGGACGCACTACTACCTCGGATACCACACATTGCGTGCAAGGTGGGTACCGAAAATGCTCACCGACCACCACAAAGATCAAAGCATGTCCAGTTGACGAGAGTTTTTGGGTCGTTGGGAACTCTTTAAACCACCCACCGTACAGTCCTGCTCTTACACCCAGCGACTACTTCCTCTTCTTGCACTTGAAACAGTGGTTCGGTGGACAACGTTTCGAAACCGAAGAGGAACTCAAGAATGGCGTTGTCGATTGGTTCAACTCTCAGGCGGCGAGTTTCTATGCAGAGGGGTTAAAGAAGCTGGTGAAGCGGTACGAAAAATGCTTAAAAGTGAACGGAGATTATGTAGATAAGTGAAGTAGGTTTGTAGCTAACTAAAAGTGCCAATAAAATGTGGTTCATATGAGTATATTTTTTCCTGTGACCAAACGGGCCTTACTTTATGAACGCGCCTCGTATATCGGTAGAGAGAGAGAGAGGCTTTACGATTTCATATGCTCACGTACAGTTTTGTAGAAACGATCGATTCCTGGACACATTTACTATAGCGGTTTCAGAGATCCCGTAATTCAACTTATTCATTTATACGTATTTGAAACATTGCGGGGGGGAGGGTAATTATGTTTTCATTATAATGGAAGAGAAAGCATAAGGGAGGAGGAGTATGAGGTTGGAATGGACCAAGAGAGGAAGGACGGGAGGAATTGAATCTGGATAAGAGAAGGCTTAATTTAAGGGTTAATTCTTTTCTTCCTTATTGTCCCCTTCAGTGTCCGACAGACGCTCAAGCCTTTTCTCAGGCTTCTCTCAAGTTTCTTCCATTTTTTCCTGTTAACCCGTGACGTCGAAATGGGACGTCCATCGTAGGGAGGGAAAGAGGAGAGAGGGTGGAGTGGAGAAGAGGGAGGAGGAGGGGAATTTGTACAGTTGAGAGGATAAGGTTGTATTAAAAAAAAAGAAAAGCGGGTGAGCGCGAGGAGAAGTTTTCCGCGGTCGTTTGTCGTAGTGAAATGCCGGAGGGATAAGTGGCTCAAATGCCCGATTACCGGAATCCCTTAAAACGCTCGCGATTTTGCGCTCACTTGATCTCCAGCACGAAATGCTTTGTTCCCACCGCAAAGGGTTCTAATTCTAAGGCTCGGGCATCCCTTTTAAAATCTGAGTGTATCGAGGTCGAGATGACTCGTACCAGACAAGGCTAAAACCACGGACGTGCATACGACTCTGGAGCTTACAGAATGCGTCAGTAATATTGTAGGAATTGCTTTGGCGGTGTGTTGAGGAATACGGGCAATGAGAGTCGACGGGCAGACAGCCAATAGGGTGCATTGCTTAATGCTACGACATCATCCTTTAGGTAATCTTTTAACTAATTCAATGGGAAGGAACCAATAGTTTCCAATTTTGCCTACAGCAATTACTACGTATATCCACTCATGCTTCCCAAAATTAAACGTATACACATTCCGCGTTGTATCGGATAGCGCGACGTATACAAGATTTTAAAAAACATAATGATTTTGTTGATAACTTAAATTTGGCAACAAGATAATTACTCCGTCACATATTTTTTATAGAATAACAAAAGAGAGGCATGGAATAGAATTTTTCCAATTGCGTATGACATGATTTGAATAATGTAGGATCCATATTGGAAAATTAATGTTTCCTTATATTTCAATATTGTCGGGTCAGAACAAAAGAACAAAGTTCTACGCATGCAGCGCCTTCTATTGATTGTTTCAGAAAGTCACTGACGTAATTATTTTATTGATTAAGTAGTTGCTCGCCTGTCGGTGAATTCAGATAGCACTGTCCGCGAAAATGGTTGCCCACGCCAGCTGCGTAGTGAGTTCTATGATGCGATTTGTGTGTGCACAATGATCACCTGCTACCCAAATTCATTTGGAATGGTGTCTAGTTTATGGACTAGTGTAATTAGCGAAGGGAAGGTCAGACAATCAGGCCGAGAATTCAAAAATGGCCGCACAAAGGCGTATGCATGATTAAGAACGGAGTGGCTGATCTAGTGTCCAGAGCGATGAAATCGTTCAACAAGTGGACCAAGAACTGCGATTGGATCGACGATTAAGCACTCTGGTTGATAAATCACTTCTTGCTGGACGCACCACTATTTCAGCAATTAATACAGAAAATCTCGGACATAAGAAATCGTGTTTAACTTGATTACCGAAAATGCTTACCGTCCATTTTACAAAGAGCAAAGAGTGTTGAGTGGACGAGTGTTTTGTTCATCCAACATGCAGTCCCAAAGTTGCACCTAGCGACTATTTCCTTGAAAACAAAAAATACCGGGACCGTAAACTTTATTGGCGCTAAGTAATAAGAAAGAAAAGGAAAAAAACATACACACACGTCCAAAAGCCAAAACATATAATTTAAAAAATAATAATAAATAAATAAAAAATAATAAAACAAACTTACAACCACTCGATCACTAGGGTGTGCTACGAAATAACTTTCACTCTCGTGAAAAACATTCACACACACACACTCAGGGTTTACAAGGATCCCTCCTATGTCAGTGACCCGTCAATCACACAAGTAAATGAAAATTATAAAAGGATGTAAAGAAACAAACCAACTTACGTGAATACACAGTCACTCAATCACTCAGGCGTGCTCAAAAACAAGAACTTTTGTGATTCAAAAATACTCACACGTTCAGGGTTTGCCAGGATTCCTCCTATGCCAGGTACCCGTCAATCAAACAGAAATAACAAAACAGAAAATAAGGGACTTCGGTAAAAACGCAATCACTCAATCACTCAGGTGTATCGGACCTTTGTGCAACGCACGCACTCAGCCATTCAGTAATTACTAATTTTATTTCTCTTAAAACTCTTAAGTTATTCTATCTCTAGACTTACAGTGGTCTTCCTTTGTCATAAAATAGGTAAAAATCAAACATTTGTATTTTTGGAACCTCCTATGACAGGGACCCGTCAATTACAAAAAACAAAATTAAAGAACTAAAATTGTGGGTAGATAAGCGACTAAGAAAACCTGACACCAGGGTTTTCGTGCGTAAGTTTCACAAAGGTCGGATACACCTGAGTGATTGAGTGATTGCGTTTTTACCGAAGTCCCTTATTTTCCGTTTTGTTATTTCTGTGTGATTGGCGGGTCCCTGGCCTAGGAGGAATCCTGGTAAACCCTGAACGTGTGAGTACAAGTGTATACAAGTTTAACGTCTGGACTGGACTGGTCTGTACTGAACAGGCCACACCGAGTAGGGATAAAAATACCACTGAAATATCTTGCAAACTCTATGAATCTAACGTGGGTAATCTTAGTGGAAAGACAGAATCATACCCACCGCTGCAACGCGATCCCTATGGTATAGAACTGTGACAGAAATGAAAGAAGCATTTATATATATATATATATATATATATATATATATATATATATATATATATATATATATATATATATATATATATATATATATATATAACTTAGACAGAACACACAGCACGAGAACACATAAAAAGAACACTCACAATAATATCTTGATAATTTCGACGGACTCGAACTCCTTATTCGGAAGATAAAATATGACTTAAGAAAAGGGTACGTGGTGCAGAAAGAGAAGGGGACGAGGGAGAGGGGAAAAACAGGTAGTGGGGGAGGGGTGAAGGAGGATGTCATGGAGGGGGAATTGGAGGCCACAGGGAAGCGGAGATGGAATAAGGAGGTGGCGGAAATAGTAACAAGCGACACAGAAAACTAACAATTCATTCACAGATACCACAACACCCATGACCAAGGTGTCAAATCACAAAGTCGTCATAAGGGCTCGACAAGTCAAACCCCAGGACAAGGAATACAAAAAGTATGCGAATGAATAAATTGTCCCACCATCTCGCAAGAAACAAATCCACTCCCATCCACCCCAGCCCCCCCACCCATTTAGTGAACGACATTGAGACCCGGATCTTGATAGGCTTTACACAGCCATATAAATGCCAATTCCATTGTTTTTAATTTTATAGAGCTATCGGATGGGGGAAGGGATGCTAGAACGGAAACATTGTAACAGTGGTTGAAGGGGGTGTTGTGGTGGGAGGCATGCTTTGGGATGGGAAGACCCGCGGACGGGGAGGAGGGATTACATGAGGCGCGATGATTGTTCACCCTGAGGTTCAGGGGTGTAGAGCACTGGCATATATAAAATGCCGGGCAGAGTTTGCAAGTCAGAAGATAGATTACATTCTGAGATGTGCATAAGGAGTGGGGGATGGGGAAAAAAACGAAAAAGGAGCAACACTGCCCATGATCCATTTTTTAAACTAATATTCAACAGATTTTTGTAACATTTCCGTTTGTTTGACAAACCGTTAACGCACGAATTCATGAGTTATATCAGGAGATATTGCTGTTAAATGCCTCAATATATACGAATTTCCCGTCGCCAAGAGAATAATGGCGCCTTGTCTCCGATACTTTTTTGGCAATTGTTAATGAGGCGTGCAGTTCAAATACGAAACGTTCCATTACATCTAACTATTGGTTACCGGAGACACACTTTATACATTTTTAATCATAAATTAGGCAGACAATAAACGTTTTTTTTTATTATCAGCTACCCCCTCACATATGCTAATACAATATAATTTATGGATTTTTACACGTAATTGGGTAATGCTATGCTTTCTAAATCATCGAAACTACTATAGAAGAATTGCAACAATCCACCGAGTACGTAGATGGTAATTTGAGAATTGAGTTTCCGAAATACAAATGTACATCTTTATTTTAATATTACTGCTAAAAAAACTACCTTAACTTTTCATCATGTTGAATCTATTTTTATTTACATGCGTGAAGCAAACGAAGAGTGTATTGGCATTTTTGAGAGATTTAAAAAGTCAACACCTAAAAAACGCTTTAAAACTCTCACTTTCTATTTTGAAGAAAGAACAAGTTCCATCTGAATTGTGTGAGCAAAGGCAATTTGTTTTCTCCAAGGTCATCATGCTCCTGCGTAATTCGACCAAATCGACTTTCCCATGAATGAAATAACAACAGGACAGGGAAGATCAATTTCTTTGAAAACCTTCTCCTCTCAGGGACGTATGCATTCCGCATTGGGTTCGCTAAGTTGAGGATCGCCTGTGTCGCTTTTTTCTCCCCTCTTGGGTGATGAGTCTCGGCTACAGTGATGCAGATGGGAGGAATAAAGGGGGAGAAAACTCGGTGGAGGGAATAAGAGGGAGGCATAGCATGGTTAAAAATTTATAATAGAAGGAGGGAACTGGGGTTGTGAGGGGAGAAGATCGAAGACGACGGAAGTGGGGGTGAGGGGAGGACTTTTGGCTCTTCGGAGAGGATTGGCAGAGAGAGAGATCATTATTATCTCCTGGAATCCCTCCCTGTGAACACCCCTATTCCCAATTCCTCCCCTTTTCCATCCTCCAGCCACCCCAGATTACGATTTTCGGTCGTGAGTGGAAGTATGAGTGTGGCGAGGGGGTGGAAGGGAAGGTATGGTGGTCAAGGGTTTCGGGGGTGGGCTTATATTTCAAATGGGATGCAGTTTTCTTACCATTGCCCCCATCACCAAAAAAACTCTCGTTCCATTTCCATCAGGCTACCTGCGATCCTTCCCCTCGTTCTTTCTATCTCCTTCCTATATTCTATTCTTTTAATATGGCGAATCTTACTCTTTTCTTTATGATACCCGTCGAGAGAGCAATTAAACCTATCTTGAAAAAGTGTCGCGTTAAACATTCGTGCCTTACAATAAGTTCCCCATTTTGACCTCCTGAAAAGAGACTTCCTACGCGTTGTGCCCACACGATTGGCTAAACTTCCCGCTTGCGAAAAACTTCCTAAACCCCAGCACGCGCACCGTCACCAATTCAGCCGAATAATCCGTGGAAATGAAGCAAGATTAATTCTAATACCGTATTCCGATACAACATCATATTCATGGGAGGGAAGGCCACGAGGTATTCCTCAGAATCCATTATTACTTATCGCGGTTTAATTTTAAAGTTGAACTTAGCTAAGTCAATCATGTATACCACGAGTCATGAGGTTAATTATAAGTATTGAAAACCCTTAAAGAGTTAAATTAGTTCGGTTCTAGGGTTCGAAGACCAATATCCGGGTCTCAATGTCGTTCACTAAATGGGTGGAGAAGATATGTGATTTTTCGAGTATATAAAGGTATATGTTATATATTGGGTCTGCGTCATCAGAACATATTATATTTTATGTGTATTGAATTGACAGAATATATATATATAAATATATATATATATATATAACTAAGACAGTAACACACAGCACGAGAACACATAAAAAGAACACTCACAATAATATCTTGATAATTTCGACGGACTCGAACTCCGTCTTCTTCGGAAGATAAGATATGACTGAGGAAAAGGGTACGTGGTGTAGAGAGAGTAGGGGACTAGGGAGAGGGGAAAACAGGTAGTGGGGGAGGGAAAAGGAGGAGTATGTGGAGGGGGAGAAAGCGGAGCGGAGAACATGTGGTGAGAGAGGGGTGAAGGAGGAGGTTATGGAGGGGGAAAGGCAGGCCAGAGGGGAGCGGAGACGGAATAAGGAGGATGCGGAAACGGTAACAAGCGACACAGAAAACTAACAATTCATCCACAGATACCACAACACCCATGACCAAAGCATCAACTCACCAAGTCATCAAAGGGCTTGACAAGTAAAAACACAGGACAAGGATGACAAAATGTATGCGGATGAATAAATTGTCCCACCACCTCGCAAGAAACAAATCCACCTCCATCCACCTCAGCCCCACCCCCCACCCATTTAGTGAACGACATTGAGACCCGGATGTTGATAGGCTTTACACAGGCATATAAATGCCAATTCCATTGTTTTTAATTTTATAGGGTTATCGGATTGGGGAAGGGATGCTTGCACGGAAACATTATAACAGTGGTTGAAGGGGGTGTTGTGGTGGGATGCATGTTTTGCGATGGGAAGACCCGCGGACGGGGAGGAGGGATTACATGAGGCGCGATGATTTTTCACCCTGAGGTTCAGGGGTGTAGAGCACTGTTAACCTGAACACCTGATGATGATGTGAAAACATCGAAACCGGTAGTGTTGAAATAAAATATCTAGTGGAAAATTGCAATACCTGTGGTTTTAATATGTTACGCTTCCACCACATCACGCCTGAGACCTCATCATTCGTGTAGAGCACTGGCCTATATAAAATTCCGGGCAGAGTTTGCAAGTCAGAAGATAGATTACGTTCTGAGATGTGCATGAGGAGTGGGGGAAGGGCGGGAGAGAGTTAAAAGGTGGGATGGAGAGGGGTGGAGTGGTGAAAATAGGACAAGTTTTGCATCTAGCTCGTAAGCACGGAGTGGGTGTGATTCTGGGGGTGGGAGGGGGTTTGGAAAGAAGCTTGGTGGATTTTAGGAGATCTGATAGGTTGGCGGGCCGTTTGAAGGTAACAGAAGAGCATTTAGGAAGAAGGTTGGACGAAACGCTGTGATTTTTGAGGATGGGGTACAGGTCTTTGAGGATGAATTTAAGAGACTGGATGCCAGGGAAGTAGGTGGTGCATATTGAGAGAGGGTGGGAGTCTGTGGTTGAGGGAGGCTTGGGGGTGTAGGATTGTTTTAGGATTTTTTTGTGAAGAAGAGAATCTGGGTATCACCGTTGGAGGAGGGAATGGTGAAGGTTGTTGAGGTATTTGTTGATGGATTCGGGACGGTTGCAAATGCGGTGCCCGCGGATAGAGAGGGAGTAAGGGAGGGAGCGTTTGGTGTGGTAGGGTGGCAGCTGTTAAAATGAAGGTATTGTTGTTTGTTAGTAGGTTTAGTATGTACGGAGTTTAGAAATTTGTTGTTAGTTAGGGAAATATTTACAGCGAGGAAAGTGATCTGTGATGATGAGATGTTGGAAGTGAAAGAAAGAGATGAGGAATCATTGAGTTGGTAGATGAAGGAATTGAGGGAGTCTATGTTATGTGGCCAGAGTAGAAAGATGTCATCAATGTACCGGAGCCACAGAAGGGGTTTAAGAGGGTAACTGGAAAGGAACTTCTCTTCCAGGACACCGAGGTGGAGGTTAGCGTGTGACTGGCTGAATCTACTTCCCATGGCACAGCCCTTGATTTGGAGGTAAAAATTGTCATTAAAAGAAAATGAGTTACGGGTGAGGATGATGTTAGAAAGGTCAATGATAAAATCCGTGCTTGGAGTTTGAGGGCTAGGGCGTTTGGAGAGGAAGTGGCGTAGGGGAGCAAGGCCTTCTTCGTGAGGAATGGAGGTCAAACGGCCCGCCAACCTATCAGATCTCCTCAAATCCACCAAGCCTCTTTCCAAACCCCCTCCCACCCCCAGAATTACATCCACTCCGTGCTTGCGAGCTAGTTGCAAAACTTGTTCTATTTTCACCACTCCACCCCTCTCCATCCCACCTTTTAACTCTCGCCCGCCCTTCCCCCACTCCTCATGCACATCTCAAAATGTAATCTATCTTCTGACTTGCAAAATCTCCCCGGCATTTTATATAGGCCAGTGCTCTACACCCCTGAACCTCAGGGTGAAAAATCATCGCGCCTCATGTAATCCCTCCTCCCCGTCCGCGGGTCTTCCCATCCCAAAGCATGCCTCCCACCACAACACCCCCTTCAACCACTGTTACAATGTTTCCGTTCTAGCATCCCTTCCCCCATCCGATAGCTCTATAAAATTAAAAACAATGGAATTGGCATTTATATGGCTGTTTAAAGCCTATCAACATCCGGGTCTCAATGTCGTTCACTAAATGGGTGGGGGGGTGGGGCTGAGGTGGATGGAGGTGGATTTGTTTCTTGCGAGGTGGTGGGACAATTTATTCATCCGCATACATTTTGTCATCCTTGTCCTGTGTTTTGACTTGTCAAGCCCTTATGATGACTTGGTGAGTTGATGCCTTGGTCATGGGTGTTGTGGGATCTGTGGATGAATTGTTAGTTTTCTGTGTCGCTTGTTACTATTTCCGCATCCTCCTTATTCCATCTCCGTTCCCCTCTGGCCTCCCTTTCCCCCTCCATAACCTCCTCCTTCACCCCCCTCCCACCACCTGTTCCCCGCTCCGCTTTCTCCCCCTCCACATACCCCTCCTTCACCCCTCCCCCACTACCTGTTTTTTCCCCTCTCCCTCGTCCCATACTCTCTCTGCACCGCGTACCCTTTTCCTTAGTCATATCTTATCTTCCGAAGAAGACGGAGCTCGAGTCCGTCGAAATTATCAAGATATTATTGTGAATGTTCTTTTTATGTGTTCTCGTGCTGTGTGTAACTGTCTAAGTTTTTTATTCAACACTTCCGTGTTACTTCGAAGAAATCATCTATATATATATATATATATATATATATATATATATATATATATATATATAGTATATTCTGTTCCGTTATGTTTTCAACCCCTTCGTTCCCATAATCATAAATAGGACGGTCGTCTCAAAATGAGGCAAAAAATTCCTCCTTGGTGTGGTTGAGAGGGAAGGAAGAGAGGGTTTGCTTTTTTTATAGGTAGTATTCGTCGATTGTGAGTTCATCTTCTCCCTGCCCCCAATTC
This sequence comes from Hetaerina titia, assembly GCA_037158775.1. NCBI lineage: Eukaryota > Metazoa > Arthropoda > Insecta > Odonata > Calopterygidae > Hetaerina > Hetaerina titia. The sequence continues at coordinate 127,444,781 of CM073770.1, read as the reverse complement.
CAATCCGTCCCGTCGTTCAAGGGATTCGCGGGTCATGAATAAACGCCGCAGGTACCGAGGTCCTGGATTCTCGCCCTCCCCCACACACATCCACGGCCTCAATATCATCCACATGCTCAGGTGCCCTCCTCGACCTCGCCGGCTCCTCATCCTTCAAGGAGGGCACCTCTCCTCCCTTGGATGAATGTCTTGTTGGGGAGTTCCTCTTGCTTCCGGGCTTCTCTCCGAGACCCTCCGCCAAACACTTGGCGTTACGATTCCTGAGCACGCACCGCCCCCCCCCCCTTTGAGCTCGTTCAATCTTCACCGGTGTTCTCCGAAGGCTAGAACAGATCTGGGTCTCGGTGACCTTAAGGCCTTGGGTTCGGATGTCTCCTCGGTACAGATTTGATTTTCCCAATCTGACGTCCGTTTGGGTGTACAAGAGTCACATCGATATATTGCCTGAAAAGATCCTGCTGTAAAAAGAGAACAGAGTACAGACGATCGCAGTTATTTCGTAATTTGAAGCTTAGTAATGCGGAACATCATCAATAGGATTACAATCCTAATATATTTTCACAGGGTTCGGTTCACAGTAGCTCTACATTCTTTTCTCTTCACTGCTAATTACCCCTTGATAGCTTCTATATTTAGCCCCCTTAATTTTTCTCATGTACATGTAATTTTCCCTTTGTCTTTCCCGCGGGATTTTCTCTTCAATTATCTCATCTATGGAGAGCACATAGTTTCAATTAATTTCCTATGGGTATATGTGTGTAATAAAATACCTTATTCCCTGCTTAATAATATTTGCATCGTCTTTTGGAAGTATTGGTGCAATAACCAAAAACATGATTGTACACAATTCCATGTTCTCTTACTTAGATTGAAGAAAATCATTAACTCAAGAGAAAATATAAATCCTCTTACAGTTTTATATTTATCTTCCAGGATGAGTGCAAGTTGCAGATGCATACATACGTGCTTGTAACCTATAAGCAACCATTTGGGTGTGTGGCAGGGGGTGATACTAAAATTACATTTTCAACATAATCGCTAAGGAGACATCCTTCCAATTCACTCAATTTGTGATTTAACATTCGCTCCGAGAGTGATTCTCAGCCTAGCTTATCTACAGGGACCCTGTACTCTACTCCCTTTGTCATAATAACTTTTCACTAGGCCAGCTAATCTACGCTGCACGTGTTCTAATTTGACAATCAATCCAACTTCATCAGAATCCCATAAACTGGTGGCATATTATAAATTGGACCTAACTGGCAAAAGATAACATTGCTCTTTAACTTTCTCCTCGCATTTCCCCAATACTAATTAATTAATTCTTCTAATAGATCCTAATTTTTTCTTAGTTTCTTCACGCATTCCTCAAAAGAATCTTTCGGCGGAAAGAGCCATTTTTTCACAACGTACGATTCATATTTCAAATGATTTGCGGTCGAGGTTTCTTGCGAGGGTTCGCTGATCACTCTAGGACGTTCAGCTTTATTTCAACTGTCACGCCCCAGCGAATGCACATTTCATATTCATAATACCAGCACCACGTGTCTCAGACAATTCTCGAAGAATTTTTTTTGGGTAGTTTTTACTCAAGTGAAGAAAACGGACGATTACTGGCTGTTCTTGTGCACAAAGTGACGTCATTTTATATTTTTAAAACCCTTCTCACTCTAGCAGCAACTATGCGAACCTCGTTCGACATACGGCGCCTCCATCTATAATTGATTTGTTCAAGTTGGTCGGTTTACTCAACGCTCAACCGCATTTCCCTATTTACGCCCAAATCCGGGCATAAAATTGTGTTACTACTCCTCTTAGATATGAGTAAATAACTATTGCGTTAGCTCATTTTTTTGCATTTTTCACCCTAATGACTTGATTAATTCATAGTTTTTTGCATGAACATCCTTCGTCACAATTCTATCAGCAATCATATCCCACCATTTGTTTTTTCCTACGCTTAGAGTAGCTTCTAATACGGTCCTCGACGAAACTCCTCGGTTTTCATTTCATAGCCAATTGGTTCCCCTATTCATCCTTACAAGTACATTTTTCGGGCTTCAGTGTTCACCACTCTATTTGAAGGACTTAATCTTTTTCAGAAAGTTTTACATTGATGTTATAAGTACTTGGTTGTGCAAAATAAGGTTTATATTTTACTTGTTTGAGAATACATTTATGAAGAGAAGCGTAAGAAAGACATACAATTGTACCGTATTTTTCATTTCAATTTAAACAACGAGAGCACAAATCCGATTGGTGAAGACGATAACAATTTTCTGTAACAATTATTTTAAGCTTCTTTCAGAACATTCCTAATTTTGATTTGGCCGCTAAAGTATGTGGAGTTACTTAATAATAATTGCCGCAAACCTTTGGAATTTTCACACTTGAATTTAAATACGGTGATGAGGTTTGGCATTAATTTATCATTTGTCAATTGCGGTTGCTGTTGCAGTAACATCTGCTCAAAGAGTGAGTGCATGATTGTCTGCTAAATACTCTGTAATCCGACGTCAGAATATGTTAAAGGGATATTTAGACACGTCTCCTCTTCTTCGCGGGCTTCTTTCTAAACTACCTGTATTTAACGGTCAGATTACGATGAATCATTCGCCTTGACCAGGATTCGAACCCGGATCCCTCGATGTCCGGCCGAGTGCTTTACCCAGTTAAGCTATCGAGGCATCCTCTTAAACTATCGAAGGATCCGGGTTCGAATCCCAGTCAAGGTGAATGATTTTTACACTCTCTTATTGTTGCATTGAAATGCATATTAGCGGGTGACTTCGTTAAAAGTAGTAGTGTCAGATTAAGAATTAATTGCCACCAATAGGTTTCATTCATCATCACGTTCTCTTCGGATCCACAGTCCAACATAATCTTCTTTACTCACACATCCCATGTTTTATATGGCATTCCTCTGCTCTTTCTTACCTCCAGACTCATAACCTTTTCCCCACATAAGGGCTTTCACTGAATGTCTTAAGACATGGCTATACCTACTACTTCAACTTTTGTCTTAAAGATGTGATTCTTAAACTCCCTCCTACGAAGTCATTTCCAATTTCGTTCCCTCAAATAAACACACTTTTCCATCTCAGAATGAGCATTTATATTCTAAATTAATACTTATTACTGTTCATAATTAAAAACTACCCCATTCGACACCAAAAACCGTTAGGTGTTTAACACGTGACTTGTTTGACCTGGTCCTTTATTCGAAGTGTTGCATTTCCTGTCAAAGATCACCCCGATCAACTATCTACATCGACACTGGGCTGCAGAAACCCTGTTCTTAATCTCTCCGGCAAGACTTCCATCGCAGACCCTAAGATATTTTAATGTTTCTTTTCAGTGGTGTGTGTCCTCATGATGTTAACTGTACTGTCTTTCTTATCATACATTCGGTTTTGGTAATGCTAACTCTCGAGGGATGTAAGGAGGCTAAACAATGCGAAATGGGAGGAGGAAATTGGGGGACATACGCGTAGGTTTTATTTCATCATTGATTACGTCTTTGCTTTGTCGTTACAATAAAATATGAAATGGCATTCCAGGCGGGAAATATAAAATCTTGAATATATCTGTTCGTTATTCTATCGTCGATAGGCTTACGCGGGATTCTACGAGACTCAAGGTTTTGTTTGGGAACTTTTTTATTATTAATTGATCAATGATTTGATTCATTATTGATGGTAATCCAGCGATTATTTTCTCTTCTCGCACTTGAAATAGTGGTTTGACGGGAAACAGTTTGAAGACGAGGAGGAACCAAAAATCTCCGCTGGCAAGTAGTTAAAATTCCCATTCGGCAAACTTCTATACGTATATGGAAGCATAGAAATGAACTGCGATTGCGTATAAAACTGAAGTAGATTTGCAGCTAATACCTTCAATAAAAACTTTTCTGACGAATTTATCTTATAAAGATCACGAATATTCTTTTATATAAAACTTAGACAGTAACACACAGCACGAGAACACATAGAAAGAACACTCACAATAATATCTTGATAATTTCGACGGACTCGAACTCCGTCTTCTTCGGAAGATAGGATAAGATTTTTTTATTCAACACTTCCGTGTTACTTCGAAGAAATCATCAATATATATATATATATATATATATATATATATATATATATTATATATTGATGACCAAACGTCTTTTACTTCTTGAATATTCCTCGGGCTTATGTCACTGTTTTCTAATATGTCGATACAATTCTACAGGTACCATCTTTCGTACTCTATGGCGCCATTAGAAAAATCTGACAGTAATATTTGGCGACAAGTTTTAATCTACGAGATGGTTTCTGACCTTACACTCTGAAATCGTAAGTTGGTGAATACGTGTTCCCCTTGGTGTATTTAATATCACTAATTTTTAAGTTTGCATTCGCAGCACGTGGGGTGAAAACTTGGCTACGGTAGCGCCAAATGTTTTCATTCAGTCGGTTAGATTCCTTAGAGTGAATCATTTCGAACATGAGGAATTCTGATCTTTCGCAACAATTACATCAAGGGCCGGACAGTGCTTTCCGTCTTTTTTTCTATTCGGTTTCTTCAATCTACATAGTATTTAACAGACATGGACCTAAAAATTATCGCGGAAAGTTCAAATGCAAGACGTAACGCATCGCTATTGGCGCCTCTTTGACGCCTTTAGTTCTTTTAACTTTTCCCAATAACGCGTGTCTCATAAGCAGCGATAACTTCTTCGAGGCTGACCCGCAATACAATACGCGTCTCACTCCACGTCAGATACGTTCTTATTCTTACACTTGGCGCTTGTTATGAATATTGCATTCTACTTCCCTCCCGTAATTCTACTCCCCTATCACTCCCTCCCTTCCAGGGTTTTCTTTTTCCTGTCTTCATAAGAAGTTGTCACCTAATATTTCCGTCGTTTTTCAGTCATCGTAGCCTGGTCATTGACAAGATGTCGTAGTCCCCTTGTTTATAATTTCCTCGATTATTCCCTTTAATATATTTTTACGAGACTTTCATACCTCAATATACGATCCGCGAATTAAGATCTTTTTTTGCCAGTGATCTTTCATCATGTGCACTCTTACTTATTTCCTCACTTTTTTCAACAACGTATCGTTTTTTATCGAATGAAATTGTAAAAAAAATCAAGCGTTGGGACTTGGTCAAAGGTAAATAGAACCATTTTAAGGTCGAACGTAATTAACTGGAGCAGGTTTAACACTTTAATCATCTCGGTAATATTTTAGACAAAAAATGAGAAACATTTAGAACTTTAAGAAAAGAATTTTCAATAGATAAAACCATAAACACAGTAATCAACCCGAAGGTCGGTTTAGTAGGTGATGGTAGAGCTCACGCATGTACTAGGCCCGACGGCGTGTGAATATTCACACATCAGGGTAGGGGGGCCAGTTCCTTTCCCTGTGCCGGTTATGGTTTCCCAGGAAGATCTGGTACCCGAAAATTCAACTAGCTTGGGTGGAGCTGCAGGTGCCTTGCCCGGGAATCGAACCCGGGACCCCACTAGACCACTGCGACCCGCTTTCAATAGATATGGAAAGGTTAAATAATAAGAGGAAAGGGTTGACTACAGGAACATAAGGTAAAGATGTAAGTAAATGATTGGCTACACTTTGAATCAGATCGCATCTGCCAATAACGCTTAGATGTGGAGTGCAGTTTTGTATGACTTGGTCGATGCCATGTTATATTGGGCACTCACTTGTTAATTCGGCCATGGGTGGACACAAACGTAGTTTATAGGGAGGCCTTTGAGATTCTGGTGCGGAGGAGGAGGAGAAAGGAGAGAATGAAAATGGACAGAGAAGACAACAAACTAAAAACCAGAGGCATGGCGGGGGAAGAGAAGTCTGCAGGAAAATTCGAGAAAGACTCTGAAAGTGGATGCAAGACACAATGTGGCAACGGGAAGATGGAAGGCGTGAAAGAAGAGAGGATCTTGGGAAAGCGAAATAGAAGGAGGAAAAAATATGATCCTTGGTAAAAGATTTGGTGTTTCCAGGCGTATCAGCTGCGTAAATTCTTCTCGGGTCCTCCACCGGGTTATATCGTCCATCTCGGCCGACGTTTCGATGTCCGACTCCGTCATCGTCTTCAGAAGCCCTGATGACGATGACCGAGTCGGACATCGAAACGTCGGCCGAGATGGACGATATAACCCGGTGGAGGACCCGAGAAGAATTTACGCAGCAATATGATCCTTGCTGGATTGATGAAGGAATATGGAAAGTATGAAGGATTGGAAATGACTTTTTGGAATGTAGGTCTGAGTTCCACGGGATTTAGTGTCGTGAAAGACAGTATTTGGAGTAAAGGAGCGCTTCGTTCTCTTGACGACTGGCCGACTGACGAAATACCACACTGCAAATAATAACCATTCTCACAATTGCAGTACTACGAGCACTTTAACCACTGCTCCGTCCGCGTCTTTCCATAACTTATCTAGTGCATTTCCGTTTTCAGTTCAGTCCAAGGTATCCCACCTATATAAAGGTGGTTTTTGAACGGTCTCAAACAACTATTATTATCTTCTTACGTAGCACGAGAACTTCCTCAATCTTTGTCCCACATCATTTTCTCCTTCATCCCTTTCTTGAATTCTGCCTAGATTCCTGCTGTCTAAAATCATGCTCCTTCTTTCTTCCTCAATATCCCGCTTAGTAATTTGAGTACCCTGCGAGCCATCACTAGGGTGTGCGACAGGGGGTCACATCAGACTAATTTTGACCCGAAAATAGCCCTACCGCGGCCGGACAATGTTATTATGCTCCCCCATTGTCCGTGGAAAAAATAGCATCTTATGATCTGTTTTAAACGTAATCTTTCTGATTTTAATTGACATGATCTCTTCTACCGTAGTACGATGGGGCTAATAATACATTTTCAACATCCCTGCTAAAGGGAAGTCTTTCCAATTCACATGGAGTTGAGAGAGCTTCAATCTGTAATTTTAACCTTCGCTCCATTGAGTGATTCCCAGTCTAGCTGCTCTAATATTTTGTACACGCTACTAAGTTTATCATAACATCGTTTCACAAATCTACCTCCTCTACGCTGCACGCGATCCAATTCGTTAATTAATCAAACTTCGTTAGTATTGCATATACTGGCAACATATTCTAAATGAGGCCTAACCAACGACAGATAACATTTCCCCTTGATCTTTTCATCACATTTACCAAGTACTCTTCTAATAAATCCTAATTTTTGGTTCGCTTGTCCACATATTCCCTATAGTATATGTTTCACCACTGCTTTCCAATATTCCCTCAATCCACTTTCTTTGCCTTTTTCCAAATGTCCCCCAGCACACTCCCTCTTTCCGCCCACCCTATTGAAAATCCCAAAGTTGGTCTTCCACTCTGTCCAACTTATTTTATCCATTCTTTCCCAACAGCTACATATCGAAAGCCGCCTCCAATCCACTTCACTACATCCTCTTCCCTCAAAGATCACTTGTCACACACATTTAGACATTCGCCCCGTAACATTTTCTTTGAGTCTATTCCTAGCGTATCTTTTTGAGAATGACCTCTCTTCGTGCTTGTTGCCTCTTTCGCCAACATTTTCGCATATATATTTTTTAACATTTAATCCCGCACTCCATTCAGTGCGCCACACGAAGCTTCTCGCGCCATCTCTTCGTTAGAGTTCGTTATCTTTCTCTTCGTAAATTACTCCATCGCACGTGCCTTCCTTCGGCGAGTGAAATTTAGGGCACTTGTCGAAGTTTCGCAATTTTAATATCGTACGATCGTCACCTGGCAACCCAGAGAATCGAATGATAAGTTCACAAAGAGGATCCGATTGTTGTCACAATTCTTCCATTATCTCTCTCGTCATTTTTTCCAGTCATTTCTCATTCTTGTTTTTTTTCGCGTGGAGCGATCCAACTCACTCACGTGTGTGCGGTACCTGCTCGGCGGTCATCATTGCGCAATGCTAATGCGAGCGAAATATTCGCGTGCGCGTGTTCGCGAGGGACCGCTTTAAATTTAGGTCGGCCGCCCTCCCGCACTAAATCATCAAATGCGGGAGGATAGGCCTAGCTAGCTGCTGCTGCTGCGGTGGGATTTCCTAACGCGCTATTTTCAGAATGGCTTTTATTCCGTTCCGTCCGCCCTCTTTTTCCGTGGCGACGTGTAGCCGAGACCTTTTTTTTATTTAAAACTGGAAAATTCTCCACTCGCCCAGGGTCCACCCGGACAACATGCCCGACGATCCGCTCACCCCTTCCCGGCCATCAATCCCTAATGACGCATTCCCCCCATCCATATTCTCCGATAGAAACAAGCGAAGGCCGGGCATTCTTCATTAATCCCCTCCTCGCCCGTGCCGGAGGTCCATAAATAAGCTCGCCCGGATCAAAGAGGGGCTGGTGCTCGGGTGCTGGCGCACTGACTAAACCGCCTCACCCATTCCTGAAGGCCCCGGGGTTCGAACGTGAATTTTTCATTGGTATCCAGATCCCTACTTGGGATACGTCGTGTGGATATGCCTTTTTAGTGGTTCTACGCCTTGGATTTATACACTCATTTCTATGACCCCCCCCCCTAGTCTTCTTTCGTCTTTGGAATAGGAGTGTAATGCCTGCACCAAGTTTCTCTCACCACATTTCTTTCTTCCGTGCCCCGAAAATTCCATATCGTCCAAGCTATCTCCCCACCTCCTGACACCCTAATGGAGCGAATGACCAGTCAGCAGTCTCGGTCGCCAGGATATCATGTCTAAGGAAAGGATTTCTTATAGGTAATCTACCGATTAAGGTATGTTTTTTGATGGACACGACTACCAAATAAATATCTTGTCTATCCAAACGACGCAAAACCCATCAGTGTACTCTCAACACATTACACAAGAAATATTCTAAAAGGAAGGACCGTATCCTTATATTTAAATAATGGCGGTTCAGAACAAAGCTTTTAATATTGAAACGTCATCTAAGGCTGTTTTCGAAGCCACTGAAGTTATTTTTGCTTTGATTCAGTAGTCATTTGCCAATCGGTTATTGCAGACAGCAATGTCCGCGAAAATCGTTGCTGCCTCAAGTTGCATAGTGAGTTCTATAATTCGATTTGCGTGTGCAAAATGATCGCCAGATGCCCAAATTCATCGGGAATGCTGCCTAGTTTATGGACCTAAAATAATCAGTGAAGGGATGCTTGAAAAAAGGTGTCGAGGCTTCTAAAATTGCCGCACAATTACGCATGCATGATGAAGAATGGAGTGGCTGGTCTGGTATCAAATATTGATGAAATCGTTCAACAAGTGGATCAGGAATTGCGATCTGATCGACGATTGTCGATTAGTGTTCTGGTTGGATGAATTTCCTCTTGTTGAACGCAGCATTATTTACACGATTATTACGGAAAAGCTTGGACATCACAAATGTGTTTAGGTGGTTACCGGAAGTGCTTACCAATCACATTACAAAGAATGTTGAGTGGACGAGAGTTTTCCGACCGCTATCGAAAGACCCAATCTTACACCTGGCGACTATATCCTCTTCTGTCATCTTGAAACAGTGCCTTGGTGGACAGCGATTTGAGAACGACGAGAAACTCAAGGTCGCCAATTTTCAACTAGTACAATTTCCAGCTCTAGAGCTTCTACGCTGAGATATTGAAGAATTTGGTGCTGCTTGGTTGCGAAGGGTTCTTAGAAGTGAAGGGCGATTGTGTGGAAAAGTGAAGTAGGATTTAAAAGAAACCGTCATTAAAAGCGTTTTTCTAACGAATATATATTTCATTTATGACCAAACGGACCTAACTTTAACTATAAAACTGAACTTCGTAGTTGAGCGCCGGTATCCAGGTTTTTCATACAGGTTTTCCTGTACAACACCGTTCGATGAATATGCGAGAGTGAGACGCAATGAACGATCATCCTCTCCGACCCATTCTCATAGATGGTGGTAGTGGTGCAAGAAGCGATGACTTCAGAAGTAGGTCATATGCGAACGTTCATTCTGCTGCGGGTATGTGACTTCCACACAAAGGCGAGAGAGAGCACGTTTATCAATACTTTTTAGTACGAGCCCACCAATCTTCTGTTTTTAGTCACCGGCAGAGGACCTCGGCCATCCCCTCCCGGCGACGCCACCATCCCGTCAAACGCTTCGTGGAATGAGAGGCCGGAAACGAATAATATTAATAAAATAGGAAGATTAAATCTGTCCCCCCTGGAAGTGGGGTGAGGAAGGCAACGGGAAACCACCTCAACTATTCCCAAGAATATAATGATGGGCACTATAGAAAATATGAGTCCTGGCAACTGTGGGACGCGGCCCGAGGGGCCGTGTGTCGTGCCCGGCAGCGGGGGGGGGGGGGGCAGGCTTCCTCGGTCGTCATCCCACGAAACCCTTGCAGGGGAGAGATAACAGCAGAAGGACAGAAGACGCAATAGAAGACGAATGTAGTTAGAATAGGAACCTGGAACGTCAGGACAATGTTGAGGACAGACAAATTAGAGAATATTAAGCGAGAGATGGAAAGAGGTAATATAGATGTTTTATGACTATGCGAGGTGAGATGGAAGGATAGCGGGGATTACTGGAGTGACAATTATAGAGTGATATACAGTGGCGGGGACGAGAGCCAACGAGGGGTTGCCGTAATATTAAATAAAGGGGTAGGAAGATGCGTAGTCAACATAGAGCAAGTCACTGATAGGATTTTACTCGTAGAGATTAAAGCAGAGCCGACGAACTTGGTCATTGTTCAGGTATACATGCCACCGAGCAACCACAAGGAGGAAGAAGTCTTTGGACCAATACGGTCAAAGTAGTAGGGACGTAAGGAGAAGAATTGCGCTAGGCAAGGAGGCTTTCTCAAGGAGGAGGGAATTGATGACGGGGACGTTGAGTAGGGATGTTAAGACAAGACCCGTAAAAACTTTTATATGGAGCGTAGCTATGTACGGCGTGGAAACGTGGTCGCTGAAGCAGGAGGATAGACGTAGATTGGAGGCTTTTGAAATGTGGGTGTGGAGAAGAATGGGGAAGGAAAACAAATGAGGAAGTACTAGAGATAGTGGGCGAGGAGAGAGGTTTGTTGAGAGAAATCCTATGGAGGCAGGAAAAATGGATGAAAGGCGTATTGAGCGGTAGTGGAATGTTGAAGAAGGTAATAGAGGGGAAAATGTTGGGCAAGCGAGGCAAAGGCAGGAACAGGATAGTGATGTTGGACGGAATGAAGGGAGGAAAGAAGTACGCAGAGATGAAGAGGTACCTGATGTAGATTAGATTGCAAATGTTTATTTGATCGTTGTTTCCATCCAAAAACCTACCTTAACCGGTAGATTACCTAATAAATACTTAGATCCTGGAAGTGAGAATCTATTCTGAGATTTCCAGGAGAGCGAACCCCCGAAAATATTCAACGCGTGTGAGTTTAAAAAATGAAATGCGTTTTCCCAAAAATTGCTTGCTCATATGTCCCTCGGCGGAAGCATTAGGGAAGGGTCAAATTTTAACCAAAAATTTCGCGAGGATCTTATTTCCTGGGTGAGTTTCACGCGAGCGAGATTCGCTAATGTTGAACTTGCGACGTCATATGAAACATTGGAACATAAAATGAACGGAAACAAAGTCCGTATTTCCATGAGCAATTCCTTAATCGGACTATACAATGGGTCATTAATGTCTATTAACATTTAAATTTCTTCTAAATTGCCTAAAAATATTCTAAACGAGTCCTATATATATATGAGGTGGGGAAGGTGGATGTCAGCAGATCACAATTGTAAAAATATCTTCCTCGACCGGGACATGAACACCGGATATCTCCACTTGCCGGGCGGATGCTCTAACCAATTGAGCTATCGAGAAAATGTACCTTACACTGATATCTGCAATCTTATAAAGCGCTAGTATACATGTACATATATAAACACGTAAATATCTTTGAAGTTGACGATCTCCGGCGACGCACAAACACACAAACACACGAATACAAAATATTCAACGCACAGAAAAATAAAGGAAGGACACTCACAGTATGTATTAACGTTTCGACGGCCCCGCCGTCGTCATCAGAATGGCGTTGTCGGGGAAGAGCGGAGAGGACATGTGCAGGAGAAGGGTGAGGGGAGGAGAGGAAAGGGACCAATAGGAAGCGGAAAAGGTGGTGGAGGGGAAATGTAGGCAGCATTGGATGAAATCAGTATAAATATAAATATATATATATATATTATAAATATTATAAATATTTTTACGTATGTATGTATTCGATCAAACATAGAAATAGGTATTTGGAAAGGGGGTAGGAAAACACATAATAGGCGAACACAAAACATGAGGGGAAGGCGGATTTTGAGCAGATCACAAATATAAAAATATTTTCTTAACCGGGATATCCTTATCCCTTATTTCCTTATCCCGGTTAAGGATATCCTTATCCCTTATTTCCTTATTCCGGTTAAGGAAATATTTTTACATTTGTGATCTGCTCAAAATCCGCCTTCCCCCCATGTCCTGTGTTCGCCTTTTATGTGTTTTCCAATCCCCTTTCGCAAGACCTATTTCTATGTTTGAATGAATATTTATGCGGCGTACGGCGGGAAATCGTATTTGAATGTGTGTGTGTGTGTGTGTGTATATATATATATATATATATATATATATATATTCACATTGAAATAGAGATAAGGAAAATGGTAAAGGAACACATATAAAGGACGTACCCAATAGAGGTGGGGATGGCGGATGTGAGCAGATCACGAATGTAAAAATATTTTCCTCGACCGGGACTTGAACACCGGATCTCTCCACTTGCTGGGCGGATGCTCTAACCACCTGAGCTATCGAGGAAGAGTAATTTTACACTGAAATCTGCGATCTTATAAAGCGCCAAAGTGCTCCGAATCATTACACAGAAGATGGCGTTAGAGAGCTGTTATACCCACCAAAGGAGAAATTGACAAACACAAGAGGAGAATGGACAGTAGGTTAGCAAGCATACAACATCATAAAGGATAGGAACGGTAAGAGGAGAATGGACAGTAGGTTAGCAAGCATACAACATCATAAAGGATAGGAACGGTGCGTCATATGTGTTCCTTTACAATTTTCCTTATCTCTATTTCAATGTGAATGAATATTTATTCGCCATATGGCGGTATTTTGTGTTTGAATGTGTATGTGGCCAATGTGGCTCGTCTCTTCTTCTGGCTATGCGTGCCATGAAACGCACCGTTCCTATCCTTTATGATGTTGTATGCTTGCTAACCAAGTGGCAAGTGGAGAGATCCGGTGTTGAAGTCCCGGTCGAGGAAAATATTTTTACATTCGTGATCTGCTCACATCCGCCATCCCCACCTCTATTGGGTACGTCCTTTATATGTGAATATTCACACATCAGGGTAGGGGGGCCAGTTCCTTTCCCTGTGCCGGTTATGGTTTCCCAGGAAGATCTGGTAGCCGAAAAATCAGCTAGCTTGGGTGGAGCTGCAGGTGCCCAGAGTGCCTTGCCCGGGAATCGAACCCGGACCCTCCGGTCAGCAGTCCAACGCTCTACCCACTAGACCACCGCGACCCGCAAATATATGTTTATACATATACATATACGGAATAAATACGCAAAAATGGATTGGTATTTTTAAAAAATACCGCCATGGTGAGGTGTAAATATGAAATGGTTTGGGATTCTACTCAATTTAAAGGAGAAACTCCTAGAGATAACGCATGTAATTCCTAGCATTTACCAGTAGGTTACCTTTTACGGAGATTTACGTTATTTCGAACTATATTCATAGTTGGAGAGAAAATACGAAAGGGTAGGCTAACTAATACGAGGCCGGAAGATAGGAAAAATGGAAATTTAATTTAACATTTCAAGCATAAAATTATTATAATTTCCTACCGAGAGCATAGAAAATCTCGTTTAGACAATAAATTGAAAATTGATATCCATTTGAAGTAATATAAGCTCACCCTTCCCATTAAATAGTGGGAAAAGTGGTTGCCGGAAACAATGTTCGGCAGTCATGGATATCGAGTACAAAATGTTGATGAAATCGTTTATAAACCAAGTATTATTTGGATTTAGTAAAATTCTAGATGTGTGTACGCTAAGAGATAAGATGAATAAAAAATGTAATATTTTTATTGCATTTTAATTTGATTTTCATTTATGTTAGAACAATTATTTCATGTTTTATTCTGTGAAATAAATCGATCTGCGCGAAAAATTACCTATTTTTTCTTTTGTTTCCATTTATACAAGGATATCTTCTTATGGGTTTCGTGAAATTTTACATTTTTTTCCAGTCGTTCGATGCTTGAAATGTTCCAAGGTCTTACTCATAAATTGTTCCGACATTTGTGTAAATTTGTGGCTTCATGCGTGGAAAACGTAATTAGAATGTCAAACTACAAGCTGACTTTGACTGATTCAATTATAAATGAGAAATGAATGCCCATTCAAAAACCACGTCTATTTAAAATCGAATATGTTAGGATTTCGATGTTACACTTTCATCAATTTCAAAATTCAATTGTTCTCTCATATTGCCCTTTTAAAAAAGCCATATGATGCAAGATTCTGGTCCTATGTTAGGAAATAATGGGTAATCGTCCAACTGTGCATTCTTTAAAGACGGAAAACGCAGAAATTATTACAGACAGCGTGAAAAAATCAAACATTTTAAACAAGTTTTTCCAGAGCCTCTACAATAAAGACACAAACCCACCAAACGATCCTCCACACCCACCCGGGGAACGCATGAGCCACATAACACTGACCAAGAATGGAATAGAACATCTACTACATAGTATAAAACCACACAAATCACCTGGTCCGGCAGAAATACCTGCTAGAATATTAAAGGAATTAGATTAAGACATTGCCTCGTTTTTATAAATTTGTTTTTCTAAAATTGATAGAAGGCTCAGTTCCTCGTGACTGAAAGCTAGCCCACATAACTCCCCCATTTCATTGACATCGATCTCTTGTAAAATATTAGAACACATTATTGTCAGTAACATAATGAGGTTTCTTGATAGCAGGAAAATACTAAGCCACAACCAGCTCAGATTTAGGAAGAGCAGATCTTGCGAAACACAAGTAGGCCTAAGATATACTTAGATCGGGGAGAAAGCAATAAACAAGTCGACGCAGTATTCCTAGATTTCAAAAAAGCCTTCGATAAAGTCCCACACAATAAATTGTTACACAAACTTCGATGCTATGGAATCAATAAGAAAATCATTAATAGGATTAGAGACTTCTTGTCCAATAGAAAACAAATAGTAGTCATAGATGGGTTGTGCTCAAAGGAAAGAGATGTAACTTCGAGCGTCCCCCAGGGAAGTGTAATAGGGCCAATTCTGTTCTTAATATAGATTAATGGCTTAAGCGCACACGTTAGTAGTAATCTCAGGTTATTTGCTTATGACACGGTGGTATACAGGGAAATAAGGAGCCAACTAGACCGCGAGCTACTATCTAGAGACTTGGACACAATCTCTGATTGGTGCATAAAATGGGGATTAATGCTTAATATAGACAAATGCGCAGTTTCGAAATTTTGGAACAAAGGAAGTGGCGAACAGCACATAAACTACGAAACAGAGGGAACCACGGCCAAACAAGTAAAATATTTGTGGTACTTCTAACACCACGCCTTTCATGGGGAGCACATATCAGGACAATATGCGGATCCGCTTTAAAGAAACTGGTCTTCATTAAACGGGTGGTGGGGAAATGTAATGAGAAAGTTAAAGTGAGTTAAAGAGTTATTTTGCTCTATTTAGACCACATTTGAATAGGCCGCAAGCATTTGGGATCCTTGGGAGAAAATCTGGCAAAAAGAACTAGATAAAGTCCAGAGAAAATCCGCCAGATTCGTGAAAAATATTTATGACAGGACCACAAGTGTAACAGGTCTCTTAGGGGATTTAGGCTGGAAGCCCATTGGAATACGAAGAGGACAAGCGAGACTTGGACTTTTAGAAAGATTCAGAATCAGCGAGTTTAACGATGACACAAAAGGAATTATAACGACCCCACACTACTTAGGTAGATCAGACCTCAAAGATAAATAAGGGAGATAGATTCCAATAGAGATAGATTCAAACACTCATTCTTCCCCGGAACAATCAGAAATTATAATAGTAAGAATCCGAAGTCCATTTAGAAATATTAAAAACATTTAAGTTAAAAGTCGGAACAAAATTAAAAATTCAAAGATTGTGCATGTGTATGTTTGTGGGTTTGCATGTGTGTGTGGAAGGGTTGGGGCGAAAGGGTTCGTGCATGAATGTTTACCATGCTTGGTTTGAGGGTTATAAATTTGTGGCTTCTGCATGCGGTTTTTTCCCCCTAATTTACGGGTGGTGCCCTAACATCCCCCGCCACACGCCCTTGCGGCGGCTTGCGGGGTATTGAGTAGATGTAGATGTATAAGTTTTTAAGAAAACACGGCGTCTGCTGCGATTAAAAATAAAATGAGCTTGAGTTTATTTTTTGTGACTCTAACCATTTTTTCCAAGCTAAAGCTACCTTAACCGGTAGAATACCCAAAAAAAATAATGATAATAATAAGGATAATGGTAGTATCCGAGTATGCCTCCTTTCCATCCATTCACTTTGTGAACGAATTCAAGGTCAGCAATGAGGCTCGGCCGCCATAACTCATTCGCACACCGATTTCGCACCAATGCGGGGACATCTTTCAAAATCCAACGAATAATACCCAGTTTAAAACCAGGGAGAGGAGTTGGAGGGGGTCGAAAAGGGAATGATATGGCGGAGGAAATGGAAGGAGAAGAAAAGGCGACTTTGCCGTCATCTCCCTTTCCATTTCCCTTCGTATAGACGGATCGATTTCGGATTCCAAAACCAACGGCTTTTTGCCAAATACACAGCCCCCCCATGCACCCACTGTGGTTTCTTTACACAGCCCTCCTCCTGTACCTTCTCATCTCTCTCTCAATACTGAACCCTTTTCCTCACCGTCCTCCCTCATACACATTCACGCTGTGAGCGGCAGCCGAAAACGCCGCCATTTTCCGGAAATTGAGGTCCTTTCTCGTTTCCGCCTTTACGACGTGGCGCCATTCTCTCCATCTTCCGCCTTCAACCCCGCCACCACCCCTCCGCCCCACCCGGACAAGAATGTACCATTCCGTTCGAGGGTACCTTCTCTCGCGCTATTCGACCATTCGATCTGTCTGTGTTTGGTCTATTTTTTCTTGAAAAGTTTTATTTAAGAATTAACTCATAATATTATTTCGTTTTCTACCGTCTAGAGGAGACGGGGATACACACACACATACATATATATCTTTGAAATTGACGCTCTCTGGCGACGCACAGACACACGGATACAAAATATTCCACACACAGAAACATAAAGGAAGGACACTCACAGTATGTATTGACGTTTCGACGACCCGGCCGTCGTCATCAGAAGATTCTATTGCAGACCATCTATTTGTATACGATGTAGAAAGAAATATACATATTTATACGATGTATATAGAAATATACATATATATACGATGTATATAGAAATATACATATGTATACTTATGTATATATGTACATCATCGTATGTGTATATATATACATAATCGTATGTATTTTTACACATAATCGCTGAATATACATACATAATCGTATGTTTATATATACATAATGGTATGTATACAAACAATATCCATCCGAGTGCTTTAGCCAGTTAAGCTATCGAGGAATCTTCTTAAAATGTCTATGGATCCGGGTTCGAATCCTGGTCAAGGTGATTGATTTTTATATTCTGAAGTTGTTGCATTTGAAATGCATATTAGCTGATGACTTTAGAATGTACTGTGGTTGCATCTCCCGCAGTTTCTAGGAATCTAGGAATAAGAAAATTTTGACATTTACATTTGCCAACAATGAATACATTTTCTTCATGAACACCTCCTTAGCAACGGTTTGTCAAGTTTTGCAATGCTCAACCAACCTGTTCGCATTTCCTAAACTTCATTTCAACTACGTAAGTAATATCAATGTTCGTCAAACATTGTTATTGTGACTTGTTACTGTGACATAGTGGAAGGCGTCCTCGGGGACTCATGTAATGGAATCCGAAACGATTGAACGCGGTGAGTACGGAAGAACCTCGTATTACACGACACAATGCGGAAGTGACGCCTGGCTTTCTTTTCACTTCTTTTACCCTCCGTTCGTTGGGTAGGAGACCGTGAATCTGTTCTAGCTCTCTCTATCTTTTTGTCTCCCCCACCCCATCACCATAGCCGGGTGTGACAAAAGATCGAATCCCCATCGATCGGACCGATTTCAACGCGCTATCTAACACGTTCTACTTAAAAAGTCTTGATGACTGTCATGTGTCGCGACATGAGCGCCGATATATCCGAGCGGAGAGATTACGAACGAAGTAATGCTTCCGGATGAATTGACGACACATCCTCGCGGAAGAGATGGAATATTTATTTTTTTCCTATTTTTACTGCTCCAACCACCATCAGATCACTAAGTGCTTTCGTGCCTACATTTCAGAAGATCTGCCTCTCTCTTCCTCTCTCTCTGGAGCATCGTATCATTGTGACCAATCGATGGGGGTAAGCGTCGCTTCGTCCGATTCCGTATGCTTCAACCCCCAAAACCACAGGACAGAGTACGAAAGAGGGGATGAGAGGGACGATTTCCCAGCCAATCCCCCAACCCACTCCCAAACAAGGTAATCTGCGGTTCAAGGCAATAGGATCGAAGGGATGGGCAACTAGGCTATTGACCTGAAAGTTATCATTCAAAAATTTCTCTCCTTGATAAAAAAACAAAGGTTTAGATCATTTTCATAAAAATTCAGAATCGACACCAGCTTCTTTTTCCTTCGTGGTACTCTATGTATTAAAAAGTGGTATTAGTTTATTTATTTCGAAGTAAAACAGGACACCTGGGTAGATCAACTGGCTAAAGCACTCGGAAGAAGACTCGGACGGAAGATTGAGACAACCAGGTTCGCATCTCGGTCAAGGCGAATGATTTTTTTTAACCCTTTGAAATTGTTGCAATGACAGAATAAGGGCTGTTGTCGTGGAAATTAACAAGATCCATTGTTCACAATGGTGAAATTATATTTTCATCATGTTTTTATCGATCGCAAAAAATGATACGTCTTTCGTCATTCAGTAGCGTAATCTGCTTTGAAATCTCCAGATGTCCACCGTGGCTTATGTTTCAGGATTCTTTTCCATTGCCCTTTTCATTTTCAATTCAAAAATCTCCTTTTCAATGGCAAAAGAAATGTTATGACATCACTGTTCCCCAAAATGTGAGAAATGACATTTCAGGCTCAATAAAGTTTGAATTCAGTCTCATGAAGTCGGTCTATGGTGTAATCAGTGTTTCCACTGGCTCTATTCACCCACCGTTGGATATTTCTGTTTTCGGACACACCTACACTTTTACACCTACATGCTTATATGTTGTGACTCCAAACGAACACTATCGAGCAACCTACTCTGGTCCCTCATCAGGCAACCTACTCTTCAACTCTGTGTACTTCCTTCCTCCCTTCATCCCGTCCAACATCCCTATCCTGTTCCTGCCCTTTCCTCGTTTGCCGAGCAGTCTCCCCTCCACACAGTCTTCAACATCCCACTGCTGATCTATCCATTTTTCCTGCCTCCATTGGATTTCTCCCAACAAACCCCTCTCCTCGCCCACATATTTATCATTCCACGGTATCATAACCTATGCCGTGATGGTTAATAATTTTGGTTTACCCAGTATTTTTTAGACACAGAGTATTTCTGCATTTTTTTAACTCAGTTCAACAAAACTCAACCTATAATCCGACACTACATTTATAAATATGCCTGATCCTTCTTCATTTCTGCATGCTACCCTCCTCCATTCATCCCCTACGGCAACCATGTCCTACGGCTTCTGAGCACATCCCCTACCTTTCCCAAGATACAAGTTACAGAGGAACTAGATTCCACGGTTGACCTGTGGACGTGTGAGTTTGCAAGGGTTAAGGCACACCCAAACAAGTGAGTGATTGGCAGGCCACTGGCACAGTGAGAGTCTTTCCCAAGCCCTGGGTGGGTGTGAGTTCCTGTGACTAGTAAGGATTGAGGCAGTTTAGTACATCCACGCTAGATTGTGCGTGATTAATTTGCATTTATTTTATTACGTGCGATTGGTGGGCCGCTGGCGCAGGGAGAAATCTCTCGTAGGCCTTGTCTGGGTGAGTGCTTGATAAGGGCGAGGGTCAATGCTATCTAGTACACCTTAGCCAGAGCTTTTTTGTTAGCATCTTTTGCTTTCATCGTTTTTTCTCTTCTACCCCCCCCATATCATTTTATTATTTAACTTCCTTCGTTTATTTATAGTTTCCTCTCTAATTTCCCTCCCCATATCCTTTGCCCATTTGTAAGTGTACGGCTGGGGTTGATTCTTCACATTATAATCATATCCTATTCTTACGACTTCCTCGTTTGTCTGTCATTCTCCCCTCTATCACAGCACGTATTTTCAGCACCCAATTGCCAATCAAAATGCTCCGCATTCCACTTCACTCCCTCCTTTGAATCTCTCCAAACAATCGTCTCCCCCCCCCCTGGGCTATCTCTTGCACTTTTTCGTTTGATTTTCCTTTTTGTCTGTTTTATTCTTTTTTCATCATTCCTAAGACACCCATATTCCAAATGAACGTCTAGTCCTTTGAACGTCCGCAAGCATTTATTGAGAGGCTGTACCCACCCTCAGTATCTCGACTTTCGAACACTTGTTTGAATTTTGAGATATGAACCTTGTACTTAGAGTTAGCTTAACATCGTCATGAGCTCTTTTATAAAGATTTAGACATTTCTTTTTGATTTGCACTGTTCGTCTTGACACAAAGAAAATTTATCGTTTTCTATCAATCTTGAAAAATTTGTGTACTAGCTCCCACGTTTAAGACTGTAGACGGTACGTTTTCTGCAAACATAGGGAGAATATATTATGTCCTCCAGCTAGTAACTTGACTAACTAATGCTAAGATTTCGATGTTATCTTTCGTCATGACTGATTTTTTAATCGTAGGTTGAATTTTAGGCTGTTCAAATTAATTAATGCGTATTGGTTTATCTTTAACCGCAGGATTTAGAACTATAATTCCTTTCCTTACGTGAAAACTCTCCTCGTTCATCAAAATACGTTGTGTTTAAGTACGTACATTGAGGTTTTGGTTTGCATTTCAAGTTCTAATATTGAATTAGCATTTAATGGTTTGTAATGTGGTATTACACAAATCTATTTAATCGAGGGATTACTATTTGAAAACCAACCAATTTCAATATCATTATCAGAAAGTAACTGAGTAATACTTGAATAGTTAATTGAATGAATAATCCTTCTCGATAATGTTTCCCTCTATAGTTTCTACTTTCTAACAAGATGGATTTTCAATCATTTTGGTTCCGGACATTCTACTAGTTATGTTGTCGTTTCTTGCAGTTTATATGAAAATAAATAAATATATATATATATATGTATATAAATATAAATATATATACTGTTTATCTAAACCATGTAAGAGCCTTATCTGCCCTGATACGTGGGAGTTCGTCTTAGCCCCGAGACACTTAGTATGACTCAAAAATATGGGTAACCAAGCAACGCCACGAGTGTAAACTTGTTCTTCCATCGATAGTGATTAACTCCGAATTCGAGTTGGCAACTCCAGAATGAATCATACGTGCATAGCTGACGTCCTGGACAGATTAGGGTTTCTCTCAGTTGGTCCGAAGGTCATTGTACTCCCCTTAATGTCTTCTTCCTTCTCTTATCTCACTGACGTCGACACAACCAAATACGCGGATCGAGCGGTGAGCAGTTGGAAACCTGAAGAATGAAACACGAATTTCATTTTATAAAATTACTCAAAACACAGCTTCCGTGAGACAACGTCCGTGTCGTGGAAAAATACTCTTTAGCCAGGGCACGTACTCATACTAAAGACAATTGGTATCTTCTGTTATGCCCTGCGCCATCGACCAGAAATCGAAAATGTACATAACAACGTTTTCAATAAACAAAATTGTCGTAATGGTTGTCAATGCCATTGTGGTTCTGATAAATTCATCTATTTCAGTGTAAAGCTAAGCGTTATTCTTTATTTTAAGTGAATTTAAACTATGAAGCTTTCAAATAACGTAAAATTAAATAAAAAATATTATTTTTAATGCCTATAAAAAATAAACATCTTATATTGCGATTAATCCCGTAACATGTAAACATGAAGTTGCTGTTCAGTTATTTTCTCCTGGAGGTAAGTCTCCAACTGTTCAACTATCCTTAGGTATGGAGGATTAACTTGATCTGTCCTTAATATTTTTTTAATTGGACGCAGAAGTCATGCCAAGGACCAATGTGATAAGAAAGTCAATGGGATATCACATGATCAATGATATTTGAAACGAACAAGGAGACTGTCTTTCAGCTCTTTGCGATGAAAACGATGCCTAACGATTTTCATCAAAGTGTTGAAAACTATATTTTCAATATATATCAGAAAGATTTTTCGATTAATTACTGTCATTATTTTCGGAAAAGAATAACTTTAACAAGAACTGCTATCGAGATAACTCCTCAAAGATGAACTAAGATAGCCTTGCCTCCTACCTAGTCTATCTCATAATTCAATGTCCTTTAGGGTCAGAAATATGAAGGAAACGTGAATTGTATTGAATAACATAAAATAACTCATAATAAGTTTTGCTTATTTCATTGATTAAACTGTAACCATAGATTTCAGCGGTGGAGATCCTTATGAACGTATATAAATGAGATGCTGAATTGGTAGAGGGAATATGCGTAAGACAATTTCGATACTCATGAAGACCTTGTTGGCTCATTTCTTTGCGTTGACCCTCGGAGAGAGTACTCACTTATGAACCTCGGAAGTTCATCGTCGTGACCTTGAATACTTCCTATCTTTGATGGGGATCAACAAATATATATTGTCACCTGTATATGTATCATCTTGATCTGGAGGCCCACCAATGTCAATTTAAGGGGCACCATAGTGGTCATCACCACGGTTAGTCATTAAATTTCTCGAGGTCATTAATTTAAATTTCTGTGGGTCATATTTGGGATCATGTAGAATAACATTTTATTATATAATTTCTTCAACGTGCTCCTCCCTCAGAGTCACTGGTGCTAACATTTTATCGCCAATCAAAACACACTGCATCCATTTTCAATTGCATTCTACGTATATATCCCTAATAATATTTGTTCTTTCAATTTTTTGGTTGACTTATTTAGTGCCCGACGAGGTGAGTCCGCCAGGACGTGTGACAAGGGGTGATTATAAACCGGACTGATCTGGATCCAAAGCCTCCAACCGCGCTCGGACAAACATTATTTCATTGCGATCCCTTATCGTTTGTGGAAACAATTACATCTTAAATACATCTCATCTCTTCTGCGGTTAAACCATTACAAATGTCCGTGATAAACTGATTAAAGCTGTTTATATCTAACTTCCTTATTTAAAATGAGTAAAGTATAACACTTTACCACGCCTTCTTTCAATTTCATTTGCATTATGGTGCTGAGTTATGGGGTCATTCCCCACGTGTTAAACAAATTTTGCTACTACAAAAGAGAGCTAGCTATTCGCTTTCTTGCTAATATACACGTACCAAGGTGTTATCCTGCAAACCTTTTTCTGGTAGGTATTTAGTTTATAAATAAATGTATAAACTAAATACCTTACAGAAAAAAGTATGTGTATATATAGGAAAATAAAGGTACAGGCACCTGTATATGTATATGTATATATATATATATATATATATATATATATGTATAAACTTGGAAAAGACGCTCTCCGGCGACGCACAAACACACAAACACTAACACAAAAAACACCACACACATAGAAACATAAAAGAAGGACACTTACATTGGATATTTACGTTTCGACGGCACGGCCGTCGTCATCAGAATTCTGATGACGACGGCCGTGCCGTCGAAACGTAAATATCCAATGTAAGTGTCCTTCTTTTATGTTTCTATGTGTGTGGTGTTTTTTGTGTTAGTGTTTGTGTGTTTATATATATATATATATATATATATATATATATATGTGTGTGTGTGTGTGTGTGTGTGTGTGTGTGTGTGTGTGTGTGTGTATATATATATTAGGTAATCTACCGGTTAAGGTAGGTTTTTGGATAAACACAACTATCAAATACATATTTATACACACTTCCCCTCCCTCCGACAATTCTCATGACATAGTGAACCTTTCCAACACCAGCCTGTCTGAGAACGAAATTTCCGAACTAAGTAAAGGCCTATCCTTCTCTCCCACACCAAAAATCAACCAAATCAATCTACTCACCGACACACTCAATTTCTGCCGAAACCTTCGTTGGCGCGCATTTTGGAAATCCCAAAGTAACTCTTCGAGTCAAATTAAAACCAACACATCCCGCCCGGCCTCCACTCATGAGTCAGAACCCCTACCTAGTAATCATCCCGTGGAAATATTCATACGCCTCCTTCTCCAAAAAGTCTCTAATAAATCCTGCACACAATCCATAAAACCAAGAAATAACCTTTCCACAAACGTACGTCATGCCCTTAAAACCCTACAGGCCAATCCCAACATCGTGGCCACTACCGCCGATAAAGGCTCCTCAGTCGTAATTTTAAACATCCAAGAGTATATTTCCAAAGCCCTCAGTCACCTCAACGGCACATCCACCTATGACACCACTCTCACCATCAACCCTACACCAACCTTCCAAAAGGAAATTCGGTCTCTTCTCCTCCAATTTGGACCAGAAGAAGGCCTCCCCTCCCAAGATATAATTTAAAATTCCCACATTTAACCGCCATTTTTATTACTTTCCCAGCAGTCCCTAAACCTTCCGCCCCCTCCCCTCCCCAGACACTCTGCCCTCAAGACCTCTCAGTCTGACCTGAAGAAGGCCTCGGAGTAGGCCGAAAGCTCAAATAATCTACAATGTTAGTGTTCTTTTACGTATTATGTTCTTTATTCTGTGTTCTATTGTGCCGTCCAAAAGTTATATTGCTCTCGTGAGTGCTTCCGCATCATCGATATTGTGTGTGCGTGCGTGTGTGTGCGTGTGCGCGTGTGTGCGTGTGTTTATTTTTTGGTAACATTTCGCAGCACAAAATGGGATATGTTGTACAAGAAAACTTTTACGGCGAATAAATGACGAGCAATAACAAATTATAAAACTTGTACCTATTCAAAGAACATTTTGTCCTGTGTATCCAAAAGATAGCCTCACGGTTAATACTGATCCTTTCATAAGACCGATCCCATTTGAAAAAACGAAATATGCCGCGAGTTAATTTAAAGTATATTTACATGCGATGTGAAGATCATAAAATAAATAATATCCCTCGTGACCTTCCATATCGCTGTTGCGTTTACCTTTCTGCATTCTGAGATGTAATTTATAACTATTGCATCATTTGGTGTTTTATATTTAGGAATTAAATAAAAAAGCTGGCAAATTGACAATCCTGACCAGGTTCACCGTCCACTGGAACGCATCCGCCAATGACTCCTATTTTGTTGCACTATACTGTTACGCGCGTCAACAACTGGATGTAAAGACAACCGGAGAGGGAAACATTTTTTGTAGGCATATTTACAGTACGAGCTTAAACTAACGGGATAAATTATGTAAATAATGTCAATGTAATTGATTTTTATCAACTTTCTCTCGTTATACGATCTCTCGCATCATCTCACCTGGGTGACAAGGAGCTAATACATTTCGATAAATTCCCCGCGCATCATACTATGATCAAAAACCAAGAAGTCGGGCGGATAGGAAACCTGCGGAATGTGGGAAATCTTTTGCATCAGGTAAAGGAGGGAAGGTCAAAGATAGTGAGAAATAAAGATGGAGAGAATAGGGAATTTGGAGAAACGAGGAAAGGCAAAAGAGGAAGAGAAAATTTTCTCTTGCATAAAAAAATTGCGAGCTTTTCACGACTTGCCCTTGCTCTGTTTCCTTCCCGACGTGCCTCCAAGCTATGTCTTCGCCAAATATATGAATAAATAAATACACAAATGAATAAATGGAACAAAAGTTGGATGACGGGGGAGAGCGCAAAACAGAACGGAAACGCTTACGTTTTCCGAACCCTCTTTCCGCCTCTATGGGTGGCTTATACTAGGGTTGGGGGAGGGACGGGGCTCTTCTTTGCCCATCCCCCCTTCCCGACTCCCCTCTCTCCCAAAGGTGAAGTGGGGGAGGAGGAGGTGAAAAAGAGGGAGAGAAATACCTTCGTCGACCGTAGTCTTCCTGGGGATGTAGCCATGGCAACCTTATCTCATTCCACTTCGGATGCTGTGAGTAGGGAAGGGGCTTTAAAGGTCTTTCCGAGCAGAGGGCCTCACTACTACCCCCGTCTCCTCCCCCAACCCCATCCACGAGGTTCCCCCTCTCTACCTATCCTCCATGTCCCTTCATTCAGCACGCCCCTCATCCTACTTCGCCTCTATTTTCCTCGTCGCCCACGACTGGAGGCAAACAAACAGCCGAAAGTGGAAATATTGAAATCGCCTCCCCCTCTTCATCCCTTTCCCTACCCTTCGGATTGGCAGGGTTTTGTTCGTATGGAACCATCCGCGTACGAATGCCAGCACGTGGCACGTCCGTCCGTGCCGTGGTATGGACACCTCGATCCAATCAGTGTCGGTCACCTTTGATTTTCGGTGCACTTGTCCTTCGCGATCCTAGTTATCTAGGATTTCCACGTAAGAGTTCACACCCCCTACCCCTCTGCCCCTAGAAGGAGTGTGCACAGGGAGGGGGGGGGAGTTCACCCCCTTTACTCTTTTTCTCCCCCCGTGAGCCGGCGCGTGGATCTCTCGGTAGTGGATCCCCCCTGCGAGAGCAAATGAGCGAGGATCGAGGGATATAAACCGACAAGAATGGTGGTCGGTTCGTAGGGGGTGTTAGGGATAGTATGCCGTGCGCATAATGTTCAGACATCTTGATTGTCACTTTTTTCTTAATTACGAATAAGGCCATGTTGCCAAACTTTCATTCGTCGAACCCGTCGGCCCACCTTTCCCAATTAAACAAACCGCTTCTTTTTAAATTAGAAACGCGAAAAAGACGTGTCAATTCGTCATACACTCAGTTTCGCCCATGGTCAAAGTCCAGGGTTTAAAAATTGACTACACATCAATCGTTGACTAATGGATCATAAGTAAATCATGCATGAATTTTTAAGCTTTTTTCCATTGCTTTAGTCTTACGAATGGGGACAATTTTGAGGTATTCTCCCAGCAAATAACACGCTTTGCGTTTCTAAATTTCCTTCCACTCACTACTATCCTTATTCATACTTTTGACTTTTGAACGAAATTTATTACTGTGGATATCAAAGCTTTTCCAAAGCAGTATTATTTTTTTAAATCGCTGATTTTAGGGTACGCGAGTACTTCTGTTTATTCCACCAGAGGGCCTCTATTCATACCCATGAAATAATGCATGCCTGTGTTACTCATATGATATATTTTTAAAATAAAAATCGAGTGGAGCATTATTTTTATGCCGACGTTAGATCGACCTTTTTTTGTGGGAAAATTCCCTCTTAAATGAAATCTTTTTTTTAATGCAGCCCTGCACTCACCCTGTTCCCTTTCAGAGAAGACAAATGAAAATAAAATCTGGATTTTCAGTCAGTTAAGGAAACTGACATTTTTTCACTTTTGTCTTCCGAACTGCCCGATCTATACATAACATCTTTCGTATCCTTCTGATTCACATTTTTTTTCATGAATACTCTTTTCCTCCGTTAAAACATTTAATATTCATCGCCTTGAGGTCGCCATCGGCCGAACTCAGCCTTGATATCCTTCTCCTCTTTCAAATTATTTATTCTTTTTCTTTTCCGTTCTTCTTCTCGTTTTTATGTCTCCTTTACTGACTGAACATAATTTTTCCATCCCTGGACCTCCG
The DNA here is from genome assembly GCA_037158775.1 of Hetaerina titia. Classification (NCBI taxonomy): domain Eukaryota; kingdom Metazoa; phylum Arthropoda; class Insecta; order Odonata; family Calopterygidae; genus Hetaerina; species Hetaerina titia. The sequence goes on along the minus strand of CM073770.1, from coordinate 127,416,793 downwards.
TTGACCCTCTCAACATGACCAAACCATGCTTGTCCACGACAAACGAAATGACCTCCAGAAAAACTCAAGGTGTAATGTGGAAGAAACATTCCCCCTCAACACGCATGCGCAGGTTTGAGGTGGTTACATTCATCCAGTGTATCTTGAGAAGCGAGAGTATGGAGACGTGTTGCTCTAGTGCCATGTCAATCCGAGTTAAACAGCGTGTGCTGCTATCGAATTTTTAACTGCTGAAGAAATGACTCCTGCTGAGATTCATCGTCGTTCCAATGCAGTTTATGGTGACGCTGCTGCTGATAGGTCTACTGAAAATCAATGCTTATTTCGTGATTGCGAGCCTGGAAAATCCATAATTGTCGATAAAACTCGCAGCGGACGTCGTTTTGGGATGCTCACCGAGTTTATGTGACCGATTTCCTGGAAAAAGGGTCAACAGTATATCCTTCTCAGTATATGCATACTCTATAACACCACAAAATAAAATGACACACTACTAAAACACTACAACAATAGAATTATGGACGCCTACATGTATTTTCTCCTCTCATAGAATTAAATCCATGATTTGTTTTTCCACAAATCGGGGCGTTTTTCCCGGATTGCTTCGCGCAAACGGCGTTGAACTTGTAGGTAGTACTTCATAATGAACGTTTGACCTGACGGCAGGAATTCAAGTTGCGCTTAAAATGCCATTAAAATCCAAGAACACAGTGAGCATAACCTTCACCTTCGACCGCACTTGTCGAGCCTGTTTCGGTCTTGGCGAGCCAGAATGACTCCACTGGGATGATTGAGCCTTAGTTTCAACGTCATATCCATAAACACGTGTTTCGTCACCTGTCATAATACGTTTCAGTTATTCTGCCTCGTCATTTTAGTGACTCCTGAGCAACTACCCTTCGCCGCATATTTCGTGGACTTGAAATTTATGCTTTCTCGATGAAGGTTTAATACAAATATTGTCTCACTAATTTTTCTCGTTATATTCCAAGGAGTTACTCTGAAGTTTACGCTGAAATTTTATTCCTAAACACTTTAAAAATTCATGTTTTATCGAGTAATTTCAGCAACATCGGGTATAATCGATTTATATCGGTTGTGTTGATAATATCGCCAATAACACACATAGATTTATGATATGCATGTATTTATGTGTGCGCATATATATAATAATTATAAAGTAATCAACCTGTTATTGGTAGGTTTTTGGATGGACATAACTGCCAAAAAAATATTTTGTTTTTCATTCGGTCCATTTCACCTTCTGCATTTTTCTCCACACCCACATTTCAAAAGCCTCCAATCCACGTCTATTCTCCTGCTTCAGCGACCACGTTTCCGCGCCGTACACAGCTACGCCCCATATCAGAGTTTTTACGAGTCTTTTCTTAACATCCCTACTCAAAATTCCGATCATCAGTACCCTCCTCCCTGAGAAAGCCTCCGTGCCTAGCGCAATTCATCTCCTTACGTCCGTCCCACTTTGACCGTATTGGTCCAAATACCTCAGAGATATGTAAACTGTTCTACCTGCTCTATTTTTTCCCCGGCTATTTTAATATTTAGCTTAGCCTTTTCGTTTCTGGAAAATCGCATAATCATTGTTTTTATTAATATTGATTCTCATCCCATATCTATCGCACTGAACTTCACAATTCCCCTCCGACTTTCATTCCTACCTCCATTTATTCCCATGCCACTTTAATCATTTCCTCTACATATACGTTGAACAATACCGGTGACAATGGGCAAACCTGCCTTACACCTCTTCCTAACACTGCCCATCCGGACTAAGTAATCATTTGCCTTACTCTCTATCCTTTTGTTGATGATCCTGAGAATAACTTTAGCTGCGTGGGATATCAAACTTATTGTTCTGTAATCCTCACATGACGAAGCCTTTGCCTTTTTTGGAATAGGAACTAACACCGATCTCACAAAATCTTCCGGCCAGATTCCTTCCTCATAGATACTACGAATGAGTCCATATATGGCCTTCTTCCCACCTTTCCCTAACCATTTCAACATTTCTACAGGAATGTTGTCCACCCCCACAGCCTTATTTGCTTTCATCCCATTTAATGCCCTTTCTATTTCATCGTCGAGTATGCCTGGACCTAAGCTATCTTCTTCTACGTCATGTTCCTTTTCTATGTCTAACCTTGTCGGCCTAAGTTTTTTACCATACAGTGTTTCTATACATTCCTTCCATCTCTCTTGGATTTTTCCTGGTTCAACTATTATCTTACCCCATTTATCTTTAACTGCTAGCACAGATCTTGCCTTCTTACTTCCCGATAGTAACTTAACCTTGCTGTATAGAGCACCAATTTCACCCTTCTTCAGTAAACTTTCCATATCCTCGCATTGCGTTTTCCACCATTCTTCTTTTGCTTTATTTGTGGCACTTCTCAATTTATTGTTTAACTCTTTGTACTTCATTTTGCCTAACTCTGTGTTTACATTTTTCCATCTTCTTCTCTCATCCATCTTTGCAATCATCTCATCCGTTACCCATGGTTTCCTTATCCTTTTCCCGTTAACGGTTCCTATAGTGTCTTTAGCGGCTTCCAATATCCCTTTCTTGATACATTCCCATTTTTCTTCGATAGCACTCAGTTCTTTACCGTCATCCATCATTTTCTCTACAGCCTCCTGATACTCCTTCATCGTTAATTCATTTACTGCTTCTAAATTCCATTTTTTAACCCGCCGCCCTTGCCTTATCTTCTTGAAACGAACATTACATTTCATAACAACTAAATTGTGGTCAGAGTCCGCATCCGCTCCTGGGAAACTGTGTGAATTTATCACACTGTTCCTAAACCTGTGCCTAACCATAATATAATCTAACTGATACCTTTCTGAGTCACCTGGCATTTTCCATGTATACCTACGCCTTTTGTGGTGTCTAAACCATGTGTTAGTGATGACTAACCCCTGTCTCCTGCAGAATTCAATTGCTTTCTCCCCGCGTTCATTCCTCGTGCCTAACCCATAGTCCCCCACCTCACCACCATCTCTTCCTTCGCCTACCGTCGCATTCCAATCCCCCATCACTATCAAATGTTTCCCTGCAGGAACACTCGCGATGATATCCTCTAACTCATCATACATCTTATCGACTTCTTCCTCCTTGTGGTTGCTCGGTGGCATGTATACCTGAATAATGACCAAGTTCGTCGGCTCTGCTTTAATCTCTACGAGTAAAATTCTATCTGTCGCTTGCTCTATGTTGACTACGCTTCTTCCTACCCCTTTATTTAAAATTACGGCAACCCCTCGTTGGCTCTCGTCCCCGCCGCTGTATATTACTCTATAATTGTCACTCCAGTAATCCCCGCTATCCTTCCATCTCACCTCGCAGAGGCCTAAAACATCTATGTTACCTCTTTCCATCTCTCGCTTAATATTTTCTAATTTGCCTCTCCTCAACATTGTCCTGACGTTCCAGGTTCCTATTCTAACTACTTTCGCCTTCTTCTGAGTCTTCTGTCCCGCTGAAGTTATTTCTTCCCTGCAAGGGTTTCGTGGGATTACGACCGCGGAAGCCTTGCCTCTCCCGCTGCCCGGCACGACACACGGCCTCTTGGGCCGAGTCCCGTAGTTGCAAGGACTCATATTATCTATAGTGCCCATCATTACATCCTTGGGAATTCTAATTGAGGTGGTTTCCCGTTGCCTTCCTCAATAGTGTTTTTAACGTGACACCATCACTTAATGGCCTCCCAACTGGGGTCAGACGCCATTGCAGCCGCCTCACTGAGGAACAGACGCTGCGTGGACTACCTTTCGTCTGGCTCCTAACCTTCGACCTATCTGGCATGGGTGACCCTTCCAGGAGTAATTATTATTACTCCCGCCAGCACAGCTCTAGGGGTCATCGGAACACACAAGCCCTTCCACCACGACAAGGTTGTAGTCCATGTGAGGGGACCCACTATATATATATATATATATATATATATATATATATATATATATATATATATATATATATATTATTAGGTAATCTACCGTTTAAGGTACGTTTTTGGATGGACACAACTATCAAATGAACATTTTGTGACTCCCCACCTAGCAAACTAATCTATATCAGGTCCCTCTTCATCTCGGTGTACTTCTTTCCTTCCTTCATCCCGTCCAACATCCCTATCCTGTTCCTACCCTTACCTCGCTTGCCCAACATTCTCCCCTCTATTACCCTCTTCAACATTCCACTACCGCTCAATACGTCTTTCATCCATTTTTCCTGCCTCCATAGGATTTCTCTCAACAAACCCCTCTCCTCCCCCACCATCTCTAGTACTTCCTCATTTGTTTTCCTTTCGGTCCATTGCACCTTCTCCATTCTTCTCCACACCCACATTTCAAAAGCCTTCAGTCTACGTCTATCCTCCTGCTTCAGCGACCACGTTTCCACGCCGTACATACACTACGCTCCATATCAGAGTTTTTACGAGTCTTTTCTTAACATCCCTACTCAAAATTCCGATCATCAGTACCCTCCTCCTTTAGAAAGCCTTCTTGCCTAGCGCAAATCTTCTCCTTACGTTCTTAAGTGCTTTGACAATTTTGACCATTCTTTCCCTTAGACCCTTGCGCACTTCGACCATTTTTGTCCAAAACGCTCCCGGAATACGTAAGCTGTCCCACCTGCTCCAGTTTTTTTACTCCTATTTTGACGTTTAACGCAGGCTCTTTTTCGCATAAACTTTTTTCAATTTACTTTTCTTTTCATCCCATATCTATTGCACTGACTTTCCAATTCAGTCAGCAAAGTCTCAATAAGAAAGCTTAAGCAGCTCCTTTTATTTCTCGATTGTTACGCAGTTAGTATACTTCTGCTTGGACCTTAAGTGCCACATTCAATCAGATGCACCATTGAATGATCAAATTGGGGGATCGGGATGCTGCGGAGCCTAACGTACCAGCATCCCACCGAGAATAATCGGGTTCAAATCCTAGAGACAACCAATATTTTGCAGAGGGAAACCGATCCCTACTCGAGGTGCTTTCTGGAGAGCACTTGGAGTGAGTACGCCGTCCGTCGGATGGGGCGTTAATCTGCGGACCCCTTGGCGCCTTTCGCCAAGATCGGTTAATTCCGACGCCAGGTTGCTGTCCACCCTTCCTTTCCCACCCATCCCTAACGGCGCAAATGACCTCAGCTGTCGGTTGCCTCCCCGAAAATAAAATAATTTTATTCCGGTTACTCATTTTCAGAGTTGAATGACGAAGATACATCAGATTAGATCAGTATATGTGTTCCCCGTTTGTGGCTCCATGGAAATGGCTCATCGTTGTAGGAAGGAACCGACCGAAAACAACCAAACTCCTCACGGATAGGTAGAGCATAACTTTTTCTTATCTACTCTCTACTCGAGGCGTGGTGTCCCAGTGGATGTAGGGTTTTTCTATTGAATGCAGGTTCCGGATTCAAATCTGGTCGAGTTTGGACACACCCAGTTCTACCCAATCTGTGTGATTTTTTTTATGAAGAACATTTCCCTTCCCTCATGTTTGAATTGCAAACGCACTGGAGTTTTGGTTCGAGAAGATCTCACATATCAAATCGGTGCGATATTCAAGTTAATTGCCATAGTTGTTTGTCTGTCAAATACACATCTTTTTTGTAGAAAGGGCCGAAAATGAATGGAAAAGATTTTGATTCTTTTTTATGCGTCAGAGCAATAATGACGATTTAGAGAAAACAATTGTTTTCTTGTTTTTTTTGTTCTTTAGGGCAAGTCGCGAAGTTCTTTCTACACAGTGGCGTAAAACGAGGCAAGGCGTTCGCATTCTTCTTTTTCCTCGCACATCCAACCGCGAGCGAAGGAAACTCCACTGCGGTTGTGCTCTGCTTTCGCGTTTAAAGAAGCATCTGTTCCGAAAATTCTTTCACCGTTACGGAGATGAATGTCCGCGGACACAAACAATGCAATCATGCCTCGGTCCCGTAGTAGGAAGAGAGGGAAAGAAACGGGTGGAGGAGCGCGTGATTACGAGGTGTGTCGGTGAGGAGCACGGTTCAGAGGTCTACCGGAAGGAAGGAGAAGGGGCGGATGAGCTCAAAGGAGCACCGCTGGGCGCCCCTGGGGCACCACCATTTGCTCTTCACCCCCCTCCCACTCTCTCTCCCTGCCTCCCCTCCCCCGACCTCCTACCACGACCACGGGGCATTTGCACGAACTTGCCGAGGTGTATTTCCGATCGTTATCTGTCGTTCAAATTAAGCGGAATCGGCTTTCGTCTATTTATCGTATATTTTATATCAGATTTATTCACGGGAAATCCCGTTTAACTTTTAAGTATCAGGAAAGAATAACAATAGGCATGGCAAATAGGATGTTTTCGAGATGAAAACATCTCAGTACTAATCCACAAGCTACCACACTTGATAGCTGAGAAATACGCACTCTGGCGCCATAGAAACAATGAAAACAAGCTCCATGCGAAGTTATGTTATTTCGAAATTTAATTGTTTTTTAAAATTTGTGCAGCAAGATCTGCAACAAATTTATTCAATTTAAATGCAGTAAAATTCATTTCATTTCCTCATACATCGTTTTTGTACTTTCATAACTCTTTACAATTGCGTAAATAATTATAATAAGCGTGTTTAATTTCCTTAATGGTCATAGAAATGAGAATCTGATGTTTTCGGTGAATTGATATTGTTTTTTCTTCCCTCTTAACAATGTCGTCGCGAAAAGAATTTTAAGCCAAGAGCGATGACTGAAAACAACACATTAAACAGGATAAAGCTGCGCTGTTCCTTTGCCATGAGTCGCCGCCGGTGGTTTCCCAGGCAACTCTGGCACTCGAAAACTCACTCTGCTCTCGTGAGGAAAAAAAGGATCGTCCAGAGGCATCACCCAGAATCGAACCCGGATCCCTCTATTCCTCTGTATTAAGTCAAAAAGGAAAGAAACTTTCAAACTAATGAAAAGGCCTCCAAAAGTGAAATGGACCGAAAGGAAAACAAATGAGGAAGTACTAGAGATGGTGGGGGCGGAGAGGGGTTTTTTGAGAGAAATCCTATGGAGGCAGGAAAAATGGATGAAAGGCGTATTGAGCGGTAGTGGAATGTTGAAGAAGGTAATAGAGGGGAGAATGTTGGGCAAGCGAGGAAAGGGCAGGAACACGATGGGGATGTTGGACGGGATGAAGGGGTCCGAATTCCCTCTCATCACACACATCAAAAACCCCTTGTCGCTCAATATCTCTCTTCCATTTGCTTCGAACCCATTATGGTACATAAAAAACTCATTTCGCGGGAAAAAAATTCTCTGCTCTGGTAACCCGCGTTGATTACATTATATCGAACGGTGCAAAAAACTAACTTAGTCGTATATTTTTTCAGGATAATGGAAAAAATATATTAATGGACCTGCTTCGAATCCTAGATCATAATCTCAAAATAATGTGCACAGCAACGAAACGTGTATCCTTTAATGACATTTTTATGTGAATTTGAAATAAGTTTTTAAGTCCTTATAACACGTGAAGCACTTGCATAAATTCATCGCCGAAAAAAATCCAAATTCAACTCACTCATCAGCGGAATGACGCAAATATAGCATTTCGTCACCACTTATCAATTCGTAAGCGAAAAGATTCGCCTCCAGAATGCGTTGCGTCGTTCTTTTTTGTAATAGTCTACCAGAGTTTGGAACTAGTTCACATTTCCTTCCCTTAAAGAAGGCGACTGAAACACGGGAGAAACTCCTGTGGTCAAATACTTTATTCGCAAATGATATCCCGCATATGAATGCATTCTAAAACTAGCTACACTTATTATTACCATTATTCTTACATACGAGTATAGGTATACGTTAATTACACGTCCTCTGGAGATGCGAGGCATATTCGAATAGTAAGGACTGTTTCCTTATATTTTAATAACGGCGGGTCAGAACAAAATTTTAACGCATGCAGCGCCATTAAGTTTGTTGTGCATTCACCCCCTGCCACACACCCTTGCGGTGGATTTTTGGGTACTATAAAATAAAATAAATAAAACCTAATGCTTGTTTTCGAAGCCACTGAAGTTATTTCTGTTTTGATTCAGTAATCATTTGCCAATCGGTTATTGCAGACAGCAATGTCCGCGAAAATCGTTGCTGCCTCAAGTTGCATAGTGAGTTCTATAATTCGATTTGCGTGTGCAAAATGATCACCAGATGCCCAAATTCATCGGGAATGCTGCCTAGTTTATGGACTTAAAATAATCAGTGAAGGGATGCTTGAAAAAAGGTGTCGAGGCTTCTAAAATTGCCGCACAATTACGCATGCATGATGAAGAATGGAGTGGCTGGTCTGGTATCAAATATTGATGAAATCGTTCAACAAGTGGATCAGGAATTGCGATCTGATCGACGATTGTCGATTAGTGTTCTGGTTGGATGAATTTCCTCTTGTTGAACGCAGCATTATTACGGAAAAGGTCGCTACAATATCTTAATTCTGTGCAAGGTAGGTACGGAAAATGTCTAACTTCCGTCACAAGAGCTTAACAGATTTGAGTGGAGAAACGTTTTTGGACCGCTAACGACAGTCCCTAACCTTGTACCTACGGACTGCGGTAGTGGACAACGGTGTGAAGGAGACGAGGAACTCAACAAATCCGCCGTCAACTGGTCCAATTCCCAGGCGGCGAATTCATATAGATTAAACAAGCTGATGTAGAGTTTCGAAAAGTACGAAAGTGAACGGTAATTACGTAGAAATGTGAATTAGTGTTTGTAGAAAATAAAACCGAAGATAAAAATTTACCTAAAGAAAGTATTAATGAAAACTAAACTGACCTAACCTAAAAAAGAAATTCGTAATTTCAAGGAAAATTCTTATCCACACACCTATCAAAGCCGACCACCGTCCAAGCTGATTACACGCACAAGTATATGTGTACATATTGAAGGAAAGTCTCACGGAAGTGAATGCGAGAAAAGCGAGATAAAGCTAACGAGTTTCAGTCTAACATGAACAAGGCCGAAAGTTCATGCTGAAATTTAAGTGTCCTTTTACATGTTTTCTATTTATATTTTTGTGTTCTATTGTGCCGTCCAAGTGGAATATACGAGACATATTCATAAAGTAAAGGCCGTTTGCTTATATTTAAATATTAGCGTTTCAGAACAAAGTTTTACTCCTACAGCGCCATCTAATGATTCATTGGGAAACTATAGCAGCATTTTTTGTTTCATAAGTCGTTTGCTTGTCCGTGCAGGCAAACAACAATGTCCGCGACAATCGTTGATCCCGCCAGCTGTGAAGTGCGTTCTGTCATACGATTCTTGTATGCAAAAGGATTGTCGGCTGCTGAAATTCATCGGGAATTATGCCTAGTCTATAAACCTACAGTTATGAGTTAAGGAAAGCTTAGACAATGGTGCTGTGATTTTAAAAATGGACGAACAAATGTCCATGACGAAGAGCGAAGTGGTAGGCCCAGTATTCTGACCGATGAAATTGTTTCGCAAGTGGAACAAAAACTGCGATGTGATCGTCGATTGACAAGTAATGGCCTGGCTGAACAATTTCCTCAACTTGGATGCACTACTGTCTACAATATTGTTACGGAAAACCTCGGATACCACAGATTGCATGCAAGGTGGGTACCGAAAATGCACACCGATCACCACAAAGAGCAAAGAATGTCCAGTGGACGAGTTTTTGGGAACTGTTTGACCACCCACCGTAGAGTCCTGACCCAGCGACTCCTTCCTCTTCTCGCACTTGAAACAATGGCTTGGTGGACAACGTTTCGAAACTGACGTGGAACTCAAGAACGGCGTTATCAATTGGTTCAACTCTCAGGCGGCGAGCTTCTATGCAGAGGGGTTAAAGAAGCTGGTGCAGCGGTACGAAAAATGCTTAGAACTGAGCGTCGATTATGTGGAGAAGTGAAGCAGGTTTGTAGCTAACTGAAAAAGCCAATAAAATTTGTTTCATAACGTATATTTTTCCGTGACCAAACGGCTCTTACTTTATGAGCAATACTCGTGTGTGTATGTGTGTGTGTATATATATATATATATATATATATATATATATATATATATATATATATATATATATGTATATTTGCGGGTCGCGGTGGTCTAGTGCAAGAGCGTTGGACTACTGACCGGAGGGTCCCGGGTTCGATTCCCGGGCAAGGCACCTGCAGCTCCACCCAAACTTGTTGATTTTTCGGGTACCAGATCTTCATGGGAAACCATAACCGGCACTGGGAAAGGAACTGGCCCCCCTATCCTGATGTGTGAATATTCACACGCCGTCGGGCTTGGTACATGGGTGAGCTCTACCATTACCTACTAAACCGACCATCGGGTTGATTACTTTGTTTATGGTTTATATATATATGCATATATATATAATATATTTATGTATAAAATTTATATGTATGTTTATTTATTTTTTTGTATAAATTTGCGCATAGACCCCGACTTTGCTCACTTGTCGTCAGTCTCGCGGTTCGCGTTTCCCGAATGTCCCCGAATGGCGGATAGGGACGGCGGCAGATAATATGAAGGCGTCGAGCCCATCCATCACTCTGGCTCTTCGCCGAGGGGCCACTCTCTCGAAGAGGAAGGAGTGGATCAAAGGGCGTGAAAGGTGTAGTGGTCGGAGGAGGGGTGGGTGGTGTGCGATTATTAATTTTTTAAAAAATAAGTTCGCGACCATTTCCTTGGCGACGAGATGGTTGTGGGATAACGTGGAGGGGGGGAGGGGTGAACCCGTTCGCCGCCTTGCAGTGATATCACAACCGGTCGCTCTGCGGTGTGCTCTAGGGAAGGAGGAGGGTCAGGCGAAGTCCCAGCCGCCGCTACCCGTGGAGATTTCTTTCCCTTCGACCCGAAACATTTGTTAATTTTCGGGGATGGCCGTCAACTCGAACGAAAAAGTAAATGGTAACTTGCCGTCGTCTCAGTGGCCCGAAAATGAGAGAGAGAAAAAAACATCCGACTCAAATCAAGCTTATCCAATTGTATTTGTAATTCTGCGATGAATTATTAAATGCTATCATTTGCGCTAAGCACATAAGTGAGCACAAGCAAGAGAGCATTTGGTGAAAAGTTGTTGCTGAAGACCAAATATGCAGATAAAATAAGGGATTAAGAAATGTACATAAGAACAGAGACGAAAAGATCATACGGAGAACTTTTCCTTGCGCAAGGAACAACAACCCGTGTCTCTAGCTCTTGTAAGAAAAATCGATGGTCCATGTGGATTGTACACACCATGAAGACGTAACCTATTTGTAAATGTGTGTGCACAACAAAAGAAAAATTAGATGGAAAGACCTAGTGGGAATTGAAAGGAACAAATACTATATCGGCCAAATGAATAGGCATAGGGGATATGAGTGATACCAAGGCATAAAGGAATTAATGCATCGGATATTGAAGAGTTTAGGGTCACGGTCAAACAATGTTCGCATCAACAGTTATGACCCTGGCAAACCTACCGTAACGTTTGCTTGGTTGGTGGGGGTAGAGCTCACTGGTAATAATGGCGTGAGTGAAGTATTCACCGCAGACGCTACTTCCTTCTCCCTGAGACACATTCGGTTCCCCAGAAAGTTATTCTTAGACCAGAATCCTTGGATTTCAATTTTCGGTGCTTAAATATATTGTATGGATTTGAAAGGACTTAGTAGGCGCATGCAAAACCCTGTCAGCTAACACTGTCGTGTTTATCAATCCTTAATGAACCGTATTTTTTTAGATTTTCTTGTGTTTGATGAACACAGACTAACCATCGCAGCATTTATAAGTCTCGACAGTATAAAGAGAAACACCCTACGCTACGATTAAACCTTCTTCACGTCCGCATACTTTCTTCCTACCAGAATTCCGTCCATTCTTCTCCTCCACCTATCCATCCTACCAAAAATTCTCTACTCATTATCACACTTCAACATTCAAAATGCTCCGCAATCATTCATCTTTCCCGCCTGCTTTGCGATTTATCGTAAACAATGAAAAGAGCGATCGATAGAATGAACTGAAACATTACGAAGATTTGTGAATTTCGCGTAAATGATTTTTCTATCCAAAACATATCTAGGGAATCGGTTGTACGTGGTTACCCCATAATATTAAAGTTTTCTCTCAGCTCTTAATCTTACTCATAATCCTAAATTTGAATACTTCAAAAGCCTTTGTCGCCTTGGCTACGTTAGCACTAATGATTCAGCATCGACGCCAACAATCAACATCGTTCACTTGAACAGATGCTGAACTGGGGTTATTCTTTTTTAAAAAAAGAAGCCATTTTACTTTCGGAAATTTAACTCATTAGTCATTTTATGCAGAGAAATTTTTTTACACAGCTAACTGCTTCCGCTAGTCTCGTTAACTTCATCTGTCTACATTGACGCAACATCGAATTGAGAAGTTCAAGAAACATGACGAATCCAGAGGAAAAATATTTTTCTGGTAGTCAAATACGGGAAGACCTCATTTCTCTCCATCTTTTCCTTCTTCTTCATGCCACTGTGCGTCGGAGTAAGCATGAACGAGTAGGAAGTTGATTTACGCTTGGAAAGGCTCCGATCGACAGAAAACCAAGAGAGGGCAGTGGACTATTTTCTTTCGTTGCCCAAGTTAACAAGCCAAACGTTTTTTTGCCGAAGAATGCTCCCAAGGTCATCTTAAAGTGCTGCCAATTCCTGGGTATTACTTTTTAGGTCAACGCAAAAAAATACACGAAACCCGGACATGGATTTTGTGGAAAAGGGGCGGGCCGCATATTTTTTTCAAGATTTTTGCGCTAAATTTCATTAAAACCAAAGTATAATTATTTTTCATTCCCAAAGAAATGGGCTAAATAGATTGATCCATTTATTGGCTAGAACACCTCATCTACCAAAATTCGATATCAGGTTTTTTCCCAGGCGATTGAGGAAACAAACTGCACATATTTTTTGTACTCTCGATCGATATTAGTGCAAGTCCAGTGAATATTGTATGATAGCGTTTGTAATTGCTAGATCAGTAATGTTACATCTACATCTACAACTACATAAGTACCCTGCGAGCCACCAAAAAGGTGTGTGGCAGGGGGTGTAGCACCATGAGGGAAGGGTAAGGGTTGATGGGGTTGGGAGTTAGGTGAGGAAAGGTGGGGGGAACCTGTAGGGAAAAAAAAAATATATATATATACACACATACATATATATACATACATACATACACACATGTATACACATCCTCGCGAAGTCCATTTTTCCTAAACCTTCTTTGCCTAGCGTAATTCTTCTACTTACGTCCCTACCACTTTGACCGTATTGGTCCAAAACACTTCCGAGATATGTAAACTGCTCTACCTGCTCTATTTTTTCGCCGCCTATTTTAATATTTAGCTTAGCCTTTTTCTTTCTGGAAAATCGCACAAACTTTGTTTTATTAATATTGATTCTCATCCCATATTTATCGCACTGAACCTCCAATTCACTCAGCAATGCTTGCAACCCCTTGGATGACTTAGCAACTAATGCTTGGTCTTCAGCAAACATAACCGATTTTACGAATTCCCCTCCGACTTTCATTCCAACCTCCACTTCTTCCTATGCCTCTTTAATCATTTCCTCCACATATACGTTGAACAGCACCGGTGACAATGGGCAACCCTGCCATACCCCTCTTCCTAACACTGCCCATCCAGACTCTCCGTTCCCCACTCGCACCTGAGCAGTCTGAGACATGTACAGGTCGCGCATCAGTCTCCTGTCCCTGTAATCCATTCCTATTTTCTGCAATGCACACATTAATTTTTCCTAATTCACTCTATCAAACGCTTTTTCGAAATCTACAAAACAAGTAAAAACGTCCTGGTTGTATTCTATATTCCTCTCAATTAGTGATCTCATTACTGCAATGGCATCACGCGTTCCTCTCTCCTTCCTAAACCCAAGCTGATCATCCCCTATGTAATCATGAGCCTTACTCTCTATTCTTTTGTTAATGATCCTGAGAATAACTTTAGCTGCGTGGGATATCAAACGTATTGTTCTGTAACCCTCACATGATGTAGCCTTTACCTTTTTTGGAATAGGAACTAACACCGATCTCACAAAATCTTCCGGCCGGATTCCTTCTTCATAGATACTACGAATCAATCAATATAGGGCCTTCTTTCCGCATTTTCCTAAACATTTCAACAGTTCTACAGGTATGTTGTCCACCCCCACGGCCTTATTTACCTTCACCTCCTTTAATGCCCTTTCTATTTCATCGTCGAGTATCCCTGGACCTAAGCTATCTTCTTCTACGTCATGTTCCTTTTCTATGTCAAACCTTGTCGGCCTCAGTTCTCTACCATACAGTGTTTCTATATATTCCTTCCATCTCTCTTGGATTTTTCTGGTTCAACAGTTATCTTACCCCACTTATCTTTAACTGTTAGCACAGATCTTGCCTTCTTTCTTCCCGATAATAACTTAACCTTGCTGTATAGAGCACCAATTTCACCCTTCTTCTGTAAACTTTCCATATCCTCGCATTGCATTTTCCACCATTCTTCCTTTGCTTTATTTGTGGCCCTTCTCAATTTATTGTTTAACTCTTTGTACTTCATTTTGCCTAACTCTGTGTTTACATTCTTCCATCTTCTTCTCTCCTTCTTCTTTGCAATCATCTCATCCGTTACCCATGGTTTCCTTATTCTTTTTCCGTTAATGGTTCCTATAGTGTCTTTTGCTGCTTTCGATATCCCTTGCTTGATACATTCCCATTTTTCTTCGATTTTACTCAGTTCTTTACCGTCATCCATTATTTTCTCTACAGCCTGTTGATACTTCTTCCTCGTTAATCCATTTACTGATTCTAAATTCCATTTCCTAACCCTTCGCCCTTGCCTTATCTTCTTGAAACGGACGTTACATTTCATAACAACTAAATTGTGGTCAGAGTCCGCATCCGCTCCTGGGAAACTGTGCGAATTTATCACACTGTTCCTAAACCTGTGCCTAACCATAATATAACCTAACTGATACCTTTCTGAGTCACCCGGCATTTTCCATGTATACTTACGCCTTTTGTGATGTCTAAACCATGTGTTAGTGATGACTAGCCCCTGTCTCCTGCAGAATTCAATCGCTTTCTCCCCGCGTTCATTCCTCGTGGCTAACCCATAGTCCCCCACCTCACCACCCTCTCTTCCTTCGCCTGCCGTCGCATTCCAATCCCCCATCATTATCAAATGTTTCCCTGCACGAACACGCGCGATTATATCCTCTAACTCATCGTACATCTTATCGACTTCTTCCTCCTTGTGGTTGCTCGGTGGCATGTATACCTGAACAATGACCAAGTTCCATACATAGAAATAGTCACAAGGATAGGGGATAGGAAAACACATACATCTACATAAATACCCTGCGAGCCACCAAAAAAGGTGTGTGGCAGGGGTGTAGCACCATGAGGGAAGGGTAAGGGATGAGGGGGTTGGGGTTATCAAAAGGTGAGGAAAGGTGGGGGGACCTGTAAGAAAAAAATATATGTTTATATTCATGCATGCATATATATATATATATACATACATACATATATGTACATACACAAACATTTTTATACATACATATCCTCGCGCACTCCCTAACCTGTACGTTAATACTTATTGTAATTAACTAACTCCTGGGGAATTTCGACTACAAGCATTCTGGTCCCTTATCGTTCTTGAAAAAAAAAGACATTTTAAACCTGTATGTCTTGCAGTCTATCTCTCTAATCTTATATTCGTGATCCCTTCGACCCTAATACGTTGGGGTTCGTATTATATTCTTGATGTCATCGGAAAAGGGCCAATCTTTAAATGTTTTTAATAAGTTTAATCTATATTGGAAACGCCGCTGTGTAAGAGAATCCCAACCTAAATTGTCTAGCCAAGTGGATACGCTGCTGAGTTGGTCATAACAATGTTTGACAAATCTAGCCCCCCTCCGCTGAACTCGATCTAATACCGAAACCAAATTTATATTTTGAGGATCCCATATACTGGCAGCATACTCTAGGTGGGGCCTGACCAAGGCAAGGAAACATCGTTCTTTCACTTTTTCATCGCATTTACCTAGCACTCTTTTCACAAATCCCAATTTTTTATTACCACGACCGCATATATCTCTTTTTTGTTTTCCCCAGGACAGATCGTGAGTAATTGTTACACCCAAGTATTTAAAGGAATCTACCCTCGCGATTTTGGTTTGTTTTACTTTGTAAATATAAGGGAGGGAATTACTCTAAAATTTAATTCCAATTGCCATGTATCACACCAATTTTGAATTGCATCTAGGTCGTTGGCTAACACGACTCTGTCGTCGTGACTTCGGATGTCCCCATAAATTACTGCATCATCGGCGAAAAGACGGAGCTTGCTACTAACTACGGTACTGAGGTCATTTATATAAATAAGGAAAAGGAGGGGACCTGTGACACTTCCTTGTGGTACACCCGACGTGACCTTGACAGTATCGGATGGTACACCGTCCAGGATGACTGTTTGGACACGATCACTTAAAAATTGTTTAATCCAGTTAATAATACTTTCGTGTATTCCATAAGTTTCCAATTTCGCCAGTAATTTGCAATGAGGGACTTTATCGAAAGCTTTCTTAAAATCTAGGAATATCGCATCAACTGGAATATTACTTTCACCGGAGTTCAATACATCCTGTGCAAAAAGTTCGAGCTGAGTTTCGCAGGATCTACCCTTACGGAAGCCGTGTTGGTTATTAACTAATAAATCCTGGCTATCGAGGTGCCTCATCATGGAACTAACAATGATGTGTTCAAGAATCTTACAGGAAATGGAAGTCAGCGATATTGGCCCATAATTACTAGGGTCCTCCCTGTCTCCGTTTTTAAATATGAGTGTTACCGAAGCTACCTTCCAGCTGTTTGGCACGCTTTCTTCTGCTAATGATTTCTTAAATATTATATCTAGATATGGGGCAATTTCAGCCGACAGTTCTTTATACACACGCGCCGGTATCTCATCAGGTCCCGGTAATTTGTTGGGGTCTATGTTTTTAAGGAGTAATTCTATTCCGCGGGTGGAAATATTGATTGCTTCCATTGACTGCTGGAATGTTTTCGGAAGGTTCTCGGGTGTATTTTGTGAGGATATGTTGAAAACACTCTTGAAGAATGAGTTTAATATGTTGGCTTTATCTAAACTACTCGTTACTTTATCCCCCTTTTCGGTATTCCATGAGTTTACGGTGGACTTTTTTTCCCTGCACTTCTCTGACGTAGGACCAAAACATCTTTGGGTTATCGTTCAAATGTTCGCCTAATTTTTTTCCTTTTGATTTCCGCTAGCGCCTTCCGGAAGGCCTTCTTGGCAGTGGACCTAGATGCTTTGTAGTTCTCTATGGTTTCGTTGATTTTATCAGGGGAGGAATCTTTAACTGCATTTTTCATTCTGGCATGGCACACCCTTTGCCGCCTAAGATATTTCCGTGCTTCAGAGTTGTACCACCGGGGTTCCTTATTCTCTTTTATATATTTACTAGGTATAAATCGCTGATTGCTGAACGTGTTATCGTAAGAAAATTATTCCAAGTATTCTCGACACTACTAGTTTTGCTTAATTCGTCAAATATAAAAAAGGAGCGTTTTAATTCACATTTTAAGCTATCATAATCAGCTTTATTGAAAAAATAAACCTTTCTGTTAGGTTTTTTAACTTTATCTACGCTTAGACAAAATTAGCGTTTACAGCCCTGTGATCACTGATTCCGTCAACAACTTCTATATTTAAGATCTTTTCGGGTATATTTGTGGCTAATAGATCAAGAATGTTGTTTCCCCTTGTTGGTAAAGTGACTAATTGATGTAGGGAATTCGAGGTGAACGCAAATAAGAGGGACTGGCATAGATCCTTGTCTTTACCTCCATTTATAAAACTGTACGAATCCCAATCTATTGTGGGAATATTAAAATCACCTCCGATAATTAGGCTATGCTCACTGTTGTGGGATGTAAAGCTTTGTATTTGTCTTTCTAGGTCTGGTATTGAGTTAATGCTAACGTGAGGTTGTCTATAATACGCACAGATATATATTCTTTTCGATCTGGGTGTTTTCACTGAGCACCATACACTTTTTATACAGCTATCAGGAAATAACTCGGCTCTACTGACATTAGAGTTCTTAACCGCGATAAACACTCCTCCGGCTCTATTCTTTCTGTCGTTTCTGTAAACTATGAAGGACTTGGGAAATATTTCGCTGTCTGCGATGTCATCTGTTAACCAACTTTCAGTTCTAATAATGATATCCGACTCTGTGCTATGAATGAGATGGTGAAATTCCGGTGTTTTATTTTTAAACTTCGGCAGTGAACTACTACTATGGAAATTATATCCTCGTCTAAAACCTTCTTTGCTGTCTGCTTTATGGGGATGTTAGTTAGTCTTTTTGGTGTCTTAATATTCGATCGGCCTATTTTCTGATTAGTAATTCTTTCTTTTGTCTCATTAGCAGCGTAAGTACTTGGAAATATCTCTTCTGGCAACCCAGTATTGTGAGACCCACTAATTGACCCACACCTTATAATATCGTTATTAGGGCAATCTACTCCACTACCTAACCTACGAATTTGCATAAAAGGCGAACACCGGACATGTGGGGAAGGCGGATTTTTGGGCAGATCACAAATGTAAAAATATTTCCTTAACCGGGATTTGAACACCGGACCTTCCACTTGCCGGGCGGATGCGCTACCACATGTCCGGTGTTCGCCTTTAATGTGTTTTCCTATCCCCTTTCGTTATAACTATTTCTATGTTTGAATGAATGTATATATATATATACACACACATGTATTTAGATTCTTGCTCCTAGTTTAGAGGAGTTTACGTTGCATTTTCGGTGAACTTAAAAGGAGTTTTCCCACACTATTCGCTCAACTGATGCTGTTTCACTAAGGAATAGATGCTTTCTCTCCCTCCATTATATTTAGCATCTAATCGGAGAATAAATAACTGGGAAAAAAGTGAAAACACCCTTGACTCTATTTTAACATCTTCTCTGGGTAGTGACGTGAGTTCACATTTCTCGAAATGGCAAAGATCTCCCGGTCGAGCGCAAACTCGCTCTGAAAAGGAGTCAAATCGCAACAATTATCAGTCACGTCAAATAAGCCTTTAATCTCGTATCGCTGAGCGAAGGACTGACTATCTTTTCTCATTCTCTTCCACCCAGCGCAACCCTTTTCTGTACACCACAAAGGCACCTTTAAAATTTCAAAAACATCGGTATCGATTTCACGGAGTTCGCCGTTCTTTTGTCAATTAAATTTTTCCTAGCTTCCGTTTCCATCCGGAGTGCACTCAAACCGCAATCGCATTAACCGGGCTCTTTTCACTCTCAAAAGGAACCGAACGGAAGGATAATTGAATTTCCCAATCATCCTTACATCGAAGATAATTGCATCAAGCCAGGGGTTTTCAAAAAGAGCACGCCTGGGAAATGGCGGCGTGTACAAAGACAGCGGAGGGGTTATTCTGGAGACAACCGGGATTCAATATTGTGAGGTAAATGAGCAGTAGTCATATTAAAGGATGTTAACAAAGGATCTCAAAGATATATTTGTTTATTGAAAGGGGGTTCGCGGCATAATTGCTTCTTCAGTTTGTTCCTTCAGGTGAATGACCATTTGAATTTTTTTGCTTTTTTCTTGTTTTTTTTGTTAAATCTACCGTCTGAGATTAAAAGAAAGAATTCCCACTCACCTTTTCCATATGTCCAACGCGGGGCGCTTCGTCGCATCTCTTGCATACTTCAGCGAAGGCGAACTTGATCGTAAAAAAAATTAAGTGCGTAAATAGGAATGCAATATTTTATACTCACCCGAATTTTCCTCTCTCCCTCCTCCTGTTATTTTCACAGTGTTTTGCACGTAAAGAGAGTCCATCATGGTTGGTTCCATTTTTCCATGTCAAAGGATTAATTTCATTGGAGAGATTATTTTTTTCAGCCTTTCGTTCCCACTTTTTATTCATTTTTCACGTTTTATTCAATTGTTCATATCCAAGTTATATTTACCGTAGACGTTTCAACATGATTTAGGTGCACATGTAATTCCTTGGTAAATTTCAAAATTTATTTTCAAGTTTTGTTAAAGTAACCCTTCTGTCAAATATGTGTCGCAATGTTGACCAGTATACATTTTTGTAATGTGAAGTAGTTGGAAATTTGAAGATATCAGTATACGTAAATTCTAGCGCTAGGATCCGAAGTCTAGTACTTCAAAGTCTCCCGCTTCAATATTCAGGATGCACCAGTACTAACTTCCTCAGAACTCATTCCTGCTTCCCTGTTAACTAATTCTCTCCCTTCGTGGCTAATCCTTCTGAACTTTACCGCTTAAGAAGTCTGGCCAAACACAAGAGACAAGTTCCTGCTTTCCCAACGTCTTTCTGCCCTCTTCTGTCCTTGTTTACTGCCATATGGAATATGAGGACATGGTGGAACTGGGTCCGCGAAAAATATTTTTAATTTAATCGAAGAGATTTGGGTTCGGGGAATCCTCATTCAGCACGTAGGGGCTGTTAAAAAAAAAGTTCCTGATGAACTTGATCTTAATTAGTTCTCGGAGAGGTGATTGGACGATTTTTCACGTTCATGGACCCTGAATTAAGAAAGTAGAGGAATGCGAGTGTGCTCCAACAACATTAAGTTTTCGAAAGGAATAATTGAGACTCATTGGCCATGGTTTCTTTTTTTTCACATTTCCACGGCTAAACATGTTAAACTTCATCAGATGTACATAGTTGGATAATGTAACTAAATTTGGAACTTATTAAACATAGCAAATTAGACAAGCTTATTAGCATAATCACTTCGAAATAAGAAATAAATGGTGCATAACACCCCTGATTAATATATCTCTAAAATATACATATAGTCACTTTCTTGGAAAAACCACGAACGTGCACAATAATGTATATACACAAAATAGTCATAGCAAACACAGAAACTAAAACATATAAAAGAGGGACTCAATATTTCTCGAATTTTCGGTGGTGCAACCACCTTTCTCAAGAGGAATTAGGAACAGAACACAATTGTTCTGTTCCTAATTCCTCTTGAGAAAGGTGGTTGCACCACCGAAAATTCGAGAACTATTGAGTCCCTCTTTTATATGTTTTAGTTTCTGTGTTTGCTATGACTATTTAGTGAATTATATATATATATATATATATATATATATATATACTCACACACACATTTACAGGAAAGTACACTCAGAGAAAGGACACTCATATTTGGTTTTGACGTATCGTTTTATATGTACATGTAAACGAATATATATTTTTTGTTCAAGAATTAACCCATTTTTCGGTAAAGCTGTAGCATGCCACCAAAGCTCTCGTCGGCGATTATTGTTGGCCATTCTTTTTCTTCCTAGATTTCATTCGTAAAAGCCAAATTCCAGTCTATTTCTGGAAAATTAACTCGAAACGTTATATTGCAGGATGATATTTGTCCATAATTCCATCGAAAAGTTGCCTGAATATCCAAAAAAAATGCAAATTGAATACGTTTAATCTCCCAATGTCCCTAATGCGGCAATTTGAAATGACTTTTAGGGCATGTGCAGCCTACCCTTGCCATTAAAAGGGAATCAAAAATGGATTATTAGGAGGAAAATCGGGAGCATGGCAAAATCAGTCGTACTTCCTGATTAGAGTTTAAAGCTGTTTTATCCTACGAACTGAAATAAAAATAAAAGAAAGAGATTTTGAATTTTTTACCAGAAAGACCATGAAAAGAATTTTAATTGGAGCCCACTTATTGAAATATTTGGTAATATATAGGTGAAAACTTATCTTTTAATCTAACATATAGTTTATTATGTATATTATAGCATATTATATATTATTTATTGTATATTACATGTATATATATATATAGATATAAATATATAATCCCGTGTGGAGTTGCTAATCTCCCATCGGGTGCCTCCCCAGGTGGCGGATAGGGGAACGCTCACCAGATATGGTGGGTACTGGGGAAATAAAATACCCAGGGCAGACCAAAATAGCAAAATCAGTAGCGTCTGTTACTATAGTGGTTGGCTACAAAAGGCGTCTGTTTCACATGTAAGTGGCAGCCTGAAACACAGCTCTAAGCTAAATGCTTGCGTTAAATACCATGAAGGGGTTCTAGTAACTCCTTCCCATATATACTTTAACCTAAGGCATGATGGTAAATGCTAAATGGAAAACTACTCCAGGGAATAACCAATCCTCCATCGTTGGAAACAACAGTGCAAGTGGGCCATCGGATTCTGGAGAGCCCACAACATCATGTAAGGAAGAGTCGGAACTTCCCGGGACGTCCAAGATAAAGCCAAAGAAGAAACACATACAGGGAACACTGAACCTTAACACCCTCCGTAAAACTGGCAAACTAAAACACCCAACTGACACACTGAAAAGTCGCGAAATCCTCATCCTAGCAATGTATGAGGCGAACGGTAACTACGGCCGTATGAATTAATGGGAAGAGTTGACCCCAGCCGTACTCTTACATATAAGAGTACGGCTGGGGTCAACTCTTTCCATTGCTCATCCTAGCACTCAAAGAAACAAGATACTCAGATGAGAATGCAATAGAATCAGAAGGGTACAGAATTTATAAAGGCGAACCGGCTGTCAGGAACTCAAAAAAACCCACAATGTTAGGTACAGCGTTTATGGTGAAACATTCTCGGATGGTAAATGAGACCAGGAGGGATGAGGGAAATATTGGAATAACGGAGGAAGTGGTTCACAGCAGGGAGAGGTGCAGAAAACTTATAGACAATATAAGATTAACTGAAGACAAACCAACACAAAAAACAAAGAGGGTGTGGACCGAAGAACAACGACGAACAGTAGTGGAGAAAATGAAGAAGTCCTGGGAAGAGAGAAAAAGGAAAAACCAGAAGTCATTGCGGTCCATAGTTGGCCAAACTCAATTAATATTTAAAAAATATATATATGTATAATACGTTAATCTGTATATTTATTTATTTATAATTGTGGTTAACTATACACCGTGTAAAACGTCAGACTTTCACTCCTTACTTAATACTTAAATCATTACTTATTCTCCAAGCAATTCTTTATTCTTTCCTATCTTATTATTCTCTGTTTTTCAGTTACTATTGTGTAGAATGGCTTTCTTTTCTCCTCTCGGCTTTTGGAACTGTTTGAGATCATCGATTCGATTTCCGAACCCCTTTCTTTAGTGAATCAACTATGTTTGTAATTACAATCTCCTTTAAGTCCTTCCCTTTTTCCTACACCCAATTCGTGTTCGCCTTCAATATCATGTGAACCGGAACTTTTTCGGTCAATCCGTTTCCGTCCATTCTCTAATTACATTTCTTGGAAAAAATTTTGCTACGTTTTAGAATATTTTCATTCGTCTTTCCACTTTGAGATTTTCATTTTTTCCACAATACATCCGGCGGGGTCTTCTATCGTCCAAAAATCTTTTGATCTAAATTTATTTTCTTAAAATTTATTTTTAATTACAAAATAAAATACGGAAAAAACAGCATTGGATTCTTCCTTAAACAAAAATGTTTTCTCGTTGTGTCGAAGTGTAATATAATAACAATAACTGTCAGCAAAAAGCTAATAGGGTTTATTATTTTTTTAAATCGAAATATGCAATTGCCATAAGCCTCTGTTGACAGGGTGACTTCATAAAAAACCTTGTTTAGATTCCCAATATAAATTTACGCTGCGATATCGAATTTTTTCTTTTCCATCCGCGTCAAAAGGCTTTCGGGAACATGTGTGCCAATTTTCGTTGGAATCCAAACGCATTCTAAAATCGACCCGAGCACCCTGAAAAGGATGATAGGTCGCCGGTGACGGCTGAAAGTGGAAACGTTTGAAACGCTTATACCACTCGTAAACCCTTGATTTACTCATAGCAGACTCACCATAGGCCTTGGTTAACATTTCACACACTTTGTTACACTTTATTTCATTTTTTTACGCAAAATTTGCTGCGAATTCTTTGATCCATTTCTTTTAACAAACGAAAATCGCCGAGCTCATAAAACACGTCTAACCTTAGTGGCTGTCACAGATAAAGTCCACAATGAAAATAGCTGAAAGTTTTATCATACTTCAGGGGCATGTATACCTACATGATAAAAAAATTTTGACAATCGGACTCTCCAAGCTCGCGAAATGAAAAAATTCTCGTTATGTTTTCAACACACCACACGCACGTGCGTATATGTTGAGACTATAGGCCACGTAACTCTGTGTGAGAAAAATGTGGTGGTACACATGTTTGGGCAAAATCTGAGTACCGTCTATGAAAGCAACGCATTTCATCTGCTCTGTTACTAGCGAAATATTTATGTTGGTACCTTTAAGATACACCCAAGTACAAGCACTCTACTTCAGTGCTCAAACAAGAATAAATTTCTATTCAATAAAAAAAATTACGATTTGAGTTTTCCAGGGGAACCCCAATTATTAGGATGGAAGCATCCAAATATTATCTTTCCCACTGGACAATCCACCTCAGCGAGGCCCACTCTCGGGACACGGGCCGCAAGCGGGGGAGGGCGGAGGAGGGTGCAGGTGTGAGAATATGCGCCTGCTGGTCGTCGTCGGGTGTGGGGGCGGAGGCCGAAAAGAGAGCGGAATACCAATGAGGCAGGAGGTGGTGAGGTCAGAATTTCCGGTGAGCAGTCGTAGGCCGCTGCGGTGGGTGGGGGCGATTATGCAGGTTAGAAGGAGGGGTATGGAAGAGGGGGTGGGGGCTTTCTTTTCGGAGGCGTGGGCACCGTGCGGCCACCGTCGACGAAGGCCTTCGCTTAGGGCATGACAGGTGGACCCATAGGTGTCAGCACCCATTTGTCAACAAGGGTAGCGCAAGGAACCGAAACCTTAAAGCACTTATCTCAGAATTCAGAATATCGCATCGTTTAAATCGGGGGAATCGTATTCGTTGAATGAGTTGGATTCGATTTGCAGCAGTGTGAAAAGAGAAATAAACACGATATAGATTTCCTTTGCGATTCTTGAACACGACTACTAATCAGAGACGATCAATAACGAATCAAGGAAATACCTTCTATTGTTTCAGGCTTCACTTCGTGGAAGTATTTCATATCCGTGCTAAAAATAAATGCTTGTACTTTTCACAGATTTTATTGAATGGTACCATTTAATAAAATCTGTGGAAAAGTACAAGCATTTCTTTTTTAAACAAGAAGTATTTCTTTTTAGCATGGACAAGGACATACCGATTGCTGTGCAGGAATAAGCTCTATTGTTTAATTAAAACTGGCGTCGGTGAAAACACAAGAACAAAAACGTTTTCGCATGTGCAAAAATTGAAAGGAAAGTTGTGCCGTTCATTGAGGTTTGATATTGAGACTACATTGTTTCGTTTAGTCTCAAGTCTTGCAGCTGAAGTCTCGCGAATTGTGCTAATTTTTTGAAAGAAAAGAGGATATCGGTGGACGCTGATTGGCTTGAAAGGAGCTGGTCTTTAGGTCTCGAGGGAGAAAATACGTATAGCCATCCTCCGGCGAGACTTAAAAAGACTCGAGGCTTCATTCCCACAACTACGAAATAACGCAAGTCTTGGGACTTCGGACTCGAGAATAAAAGCCCGTTGCAGAATGGCTTTTAATAGTTCGTCCGAGGCTTAGCACTAAGTTTTCTGCCTGCAACATTGAGCATCCTGAGTGCAGTGAGCATCGTGTTAAACGGCACAGAAGCAGAGGTGAGATAAGAAAAACAAATTTCCTAGCTTAATGAAATCTCTCTTCGAACTAATATTGATTTCTTGTAGATGATTTAAAAGTCATGACAAGATTAAACGCTGCGTAAACATAAGGTATATTCGTAGTTGCATGTGTATGTTAGTTGATGGTATTTGCTTGTATGTAAGTTATAAAGGTTTTTGAATGAAAATATACGACTTATAGGGTGTAGCTTGGCATGACTTTGTGGGTTTTGCACGCGGTTTAATTCTCTTTTTCGGCTGGTGACCTAACTTCCCCCGCCACACGCCGTGGCAGCTTGCAGGATATTATCTAGATGTAGGTTATTCCTGCATTTATTCGCACTAACGACTAATTCCGATACGTCAGATGTAACTCACAGGTAACGGTGTATTATCAAATCAGTGAACTCCACTGATTTATTCACCATTTGGTGTTAACAAATTGAAAAAGATTCGTTAAAACGTTCTTGCGATGCACCACATCCTCAATGTGGCGTGAATGGAAAATTTCGATGCGGATTTATGAGAATTGTAGCTCTTGAGGAAACTTGCCTCGCTTGCCTTGGTTGAGAAAACTATCGGACTTGGATGGACACAACTATCAAATGAACATTTTGTGACTCCCCACCTAGCAAACTAATCTATATCAGGTCCCTCTTCATCTCGGTGTACTTCTTTCCTCCCTTCATCCCGTCCAACATCCCTATCCTGTTCCTGCCCTTACCTCGCTTGCCCAACATTCTCCCCTCTATTACCCTCTTCAACATTCCACTACCGCTCAATAGCCTTTCATCCATTTTTCCTGCCTCAATAGGATTTTTCTCAACAAACCCCTCTCCTCACCGACCATCTCTAGTACTTCCTCATTTGTTTTCCTTTCGGTCCATTTCACCTTCTCCATTCTTCTCCACACCCACATTTCAAAATCCTCCAATCTACGTCTATCCTCCTGCTTCAGTGACCACGTTTCCGCACCATACATAGCTACGCTCCATATCAGAGTTATTACGAGTCTTGTCTTAACATCCCTACTCAACGTCCCCGTCATCAACTCCCTCCTCCTTGAGAAAGTCTCCTTGCCTAGCGCAATTCTTCTCCTTACGTCCCTACCACTTTGACCGTATTGGTCCAAAACACTTCCGAGATACTGTATGTAAACTGCTCTACCTGCTCTATTTTTTCCCCTTCTATTTTAATATTTAGCTTAGCCTTTTTATTTCTGGAAAATCGCATAATCTTTGTTTTATTAATATGGATTCTCATCCCATATTTATCGCACTGAACCTCCAATTCACTCAACAATGCTTGCAACCCCTTGGCTGACTGAGCAACTAATGCTTGGTCATCAGCAAACCTAACCGATTTTTACGAATTCCCCTCCGACTTTCATTCCTACCTCCAGTTCTTCCCATGCCTCTTTAATCATTTCCTCTACATATACGTTGAACAACACCGATGACAATGGAGAACCCTGCCTTACACCTCTTCCTAACACTGCCCATCCGGACTCTCCGTTCCCCACTCGCACCTGAGCAGTCTGAGTCATGTACAGGTTGCGGATCAGTCTCCTGTCCCTCCAATCCATTCCTACTTTCTGCAATACACGCATTAATTTTTCCCAATTCACTCTATCAAACTCTTTTTCGAAATCTACAAAACAGGCAAAAACGTCCTGGTTGTATTCCATATTCCTCTCAATTAGTGATCTCATTACTGCAATGGCATCACGCGTACCTCTTCCTTTCCTGAACCCAAACTGATCATCTCCTAAGTAATCATTTGCCTAACTCTCTATCCTTTTGTTGATGATCCTGAGAATAACTTTAGCTGCGTGGGATATCAAACTTATTGTTCTGTAATCCTCACATGATGAAGCCTTTGCCTTTTTTGGAATAGGAACTAACACCGATCTCACAAAATCTTCCGGCTAGATTCCTTCCTCATAGATACTACGAATCAGTCCATATAGAGTTTTCTTCCCACATTTTCCTAAACATTTCAATAGTTCTACTCGGATGTTGTCTACCCCCTCAGCCTTATTTGCTTTCATTTCCTTTAATGCCCTTTATATTTCATCGTTGAGTATGCCTGGACCTAAGCTATCTTCTTCTACGTCATGTTCCATTTCTATATCTAACCTTGTCGGCCTAAGTTCTCTACCATACAGTTTTTTTTCTATATATTCCTTCCATCTCTCTTCGATTTTTCCTGGTTTAACTATTATCTTACCCCACTTATATATATATATATATATATATATATATATATATATATATATATATATATATATATATATATATATATATATATATATATACCCTCCCATGGACTACAACCTTGTCGTGGTGGAAGGGCTTGTGTGTTCCGATGACCCCTAGAGCTGTGCTGGCGGGAGTAATAATAATTACTCCTGGAAGGGTCACCCATGCCAGATAGGTCGAAGGTTAGGAGCCAGACGAAAGGTAGTCCACGCAGCGTCTGTTCCTCAGTGAGGCGGCTGCAATGGCGTCTGACCCCAGTGCTGCGGCCATTAAGTGATGGTGTCACGTTAAAAACACTATTGAGGAAGGCAACGGGAAACCACCTCAATTATCATTCCCAAGAAAATATGATGGACGCAAAACAGAAATTGAGTCCTGGCAACTGCGGGACTCGGCCCAAGGGGCCGTGTGTCGTGCCCGGCAGCGGGGGAGGCAAGGCTTCCGCGGTCGTCATCCCACGAAATCCTTGCGGGGGAGAAATAACAGCAGCAGGACAGAAGATTCAGAAGAAGACGAAAGTAGTTAGAATAGGAACCTGGAACGTCAGGACAATGTTGAGGAGAGGCAAATTAGAAAATATTAAGCGAGAGATGGAAAGAGGTAACAGAGATGTTTTAGGCCTCTGCGAGGTGAGATGGAAGGATAGCGGGGATTACTGGAGTGACAATTATAGAGTAATATACAGCGGCGGGGACGAGAGTCAACGAGGGGTTGCCGTAATTTTAAATAAAGGGGTAGGAAGAAGCGTAGTCAACATAGAGCAAGCGACAGATAGAATTTTACTCGTAGAGATTAAAGCAGAGCCGACGAACTTGGTCATTATTCAGGTATACATGCCACCGAGCAACCACAAGGAGGAAGAAGTCGATAGGATGTACGATGAGTTAGAGGATATCATCGCGAGTGTTCCTGCAGGGAAACATTTGATAGTGATGGGGGATTGGAATGCGACGGTAGGCGAAGGAAGAGATGGTGGTGAGGTGGGGGACTATGGGTTAGGCACGAGGAATGAACGCGGGGAGAAAGCAATTGAATTCTGCAGGAGACAGGGGTTAGTCATCACTAACACATGGTTTAGACACCACAAAAGGCGTAGGTATACATGGAAAATGCCAGGTGACTCAGGAAGGTATCAGTTAGATTATATTATGGTTAGGCACAGGTTTAGGAACAGTGTGATAAATTCGCACAGTTTCCCAGGAGCGGATGCGGACTCTGACCACAATTTAGTTGTTATGAAATATAATGTTCGTTTCAAGAAGATAAGGCAAGGGCGGCGGGCTAAAAAGTGGAATTTAGAAGCAGTAAATGAATTAACGAGGAAGGAGTATCAGGAGACTGTAGAGAAAATGATGGATGACGGTAAAGAACTGAGTACTATCGAAGAAAAATGGGAATGTATCAAGAAAGGGATATTGGAAGCCGCTAAAGACACTATAGGAACCGTTAACGGGAAAAGGATAAGGAAACCATGGGTAACGGATGAGATGATTGCAAAGATGGATGAGAGAAGAAGATGGAAAAATGTAAACACAGAGTTAGGCAAAATGAAGTACAAAGAGTTAAACAATAAATTGAGAAGGGCCACAAATAAAGCAAAAGAAGAATGGTGGAAAACGCAATGCGAGGATATGGAAAGTTTACAGAAGAAGGGTGAAATTGGTGCTCTATACAGCAAGGTTAAGTTATTATCGGGAAGTAAGAAGGCAAGATGTGTGCTAACAGTTAAAGATAAATGGGGTAAGATAATAGTTGAACCAGGAAAAATCCAAGAGAGACGGAAGGAATATATAGAAACACTGTATGGTAAAGAACTTAGGCCGACAAGGTTAGACATAGAAAAGGAACATGACGTAGAAGAAGATAGCTTGGGTCCAGGCATACTCGACGATGAAATAGAAAGGGCATTAAAGGAGATGAAAGCAAATAAGGCTGTGGGGCTGGACAATATTCCTGTAGAAATGTTGAAATGGTTAGGGAAAGGTGGGAAGAAGGCCATATATGGACTGATTCGTAGTATCTATGAGGAAGGAATCTGGCCGGAAGATTTTGTGAGATCGGTGTTAGTTCCTATTCCAAAAAAGGCAAAGGCTTCGTCATGTGAGGATTACAGAACAATAAGTTTGATATCCCACGCAGCTAAAGTTATTCTCAGGATCATCAACAAAAGGATAGAGAGTAAGGCAAATGATTACTTAGGGGATGATCAGTTTGGGTTCAGGAAAGGAAGAGGTACGCGTGATGCCATTGCAGTAATGAGATCACTAGTCGAGAGGAATATAGAATACAACCAGGACGTTTTTGCCTGTTTTGTAGATTTCGAAAAAGGGTTTGATAGAGTGAATTGGGAAAAATTAATGCGTGTATTGCAGAAAATAGGAATGGATTGGAGGGACAGGAGACTGATCCGCAACCTGTACATGTCTCAGACTGCTCAGGTGCGAGTGGGGAACGGAGAGTCCGGATGGGCAGTGTTAGGAAGAGGTGTAAGGCAGGGTTGCCCATTGTCACCGGTACTGTTCAACGTATATGTAGAGGAAATGATTAAAGAGGCATGGGAAGAACTGGAGGTAGGAATGAAAGTCGGAGGGGAATTCGTAAAATCGGTTAGGTTTGCTGATGACCAAGCATTAGTTGCTCAGTCAGCCAAGGGGTTGCAAGCATTGTTGAGTGAATTGGAGGTTCAGTGCGATAAATATGGGATGAGAATAAATATTAATAAAACAAAGGTTATGCGATTTTCCAGAAAGAAAAAGGCTAAGCTAAATATTAAAATAGGCGGGGAAAAAATAGAGCAGGTAGAACAGTTTACATATCTCGGAAGTGTTTTGGACCAACACGGTCAAAGTGGTAGGGACGTAAGGAGAAGAATTGCGCTAGGCAAGGAGGCTTTCTCAAGGAGGAGGGAGTTGATGACGGGGACGTTGAGTAGGGATGTTAAAACAAGACTCGTAAAAACTCTGATATGGAGCGTAGCTATGTACGGCGCGGAAACCTGGTCGCTGAAGCAGGAGGATAGACGTAGATTGGAGGCTTTTGAAATGTGGGTGTGGAGAAGAATAGAGAAGGTGAAATGGACCGAAAGGAAAACAAATGAGGAAGTACTAGAAATGGTGGGGGAGGAGAGGGGTTTGTTGAGAGAAATCCTATGGAGGCAGGAAAAATGGATGAAGGGCGTATTGAGCGGTAGTGGAATGTTGAAGAGGGTAATAGAGGGAAGAATGTTGGGCAAGCGAGGTAAGGGTAGGAACAGGATAGGGATGTTGGACGAGATGAAGGGAGGAAAGAAGTACACCGAGATGAAGAGGGACCTGATATAGATTAGTTTGCTAGGTGGGGAGTCACAAAATGTTTATTTGATAGTTGGGTCCATCCAAAAACCTACCTTAACCGGTAGATTACCTAAAAAAAAAAAATATATATATATATATATATATATATATATATATATATATATATAAATTCACTGATAGTCATAACAAACACAGAAACCAAAACACGCAAAAGAGGGAAAACTCACTGGTTCTCGAATTTTCGGTGGTCCAACCACCTTTCTCAAGAGGAATTAGGAACAGAACTGAGTTACTAATTCCTCTTGAGAAAGGTGGTTGGACCACCGAAAATTCGAGAACCAGTGAGTTTTCCCTCTTTTGTGTGTTTTGGTTTCTGTGTTTGTTATGACTATCAGTGAATTTACATTACACGTTTGTGGGTTTTCCAAAAAAGTGTATATATATATATATATATATATATATACGCGTACATGCTCAGCTAATGGATGGGGTAGAAAGGTGGCCAACTCCTTGTTGCTTGGCTCCTTCGTTGGATGCAATCAGCATTTCGTTCCTTTACCTTCGCTCGTTTCCTTCCCATATACCTAACAACAGCTTGGAACCAGGAAAAAATCACACAACACAGACTAACAACCCAATCCCTCCCTCAGGATTACGAAAGGGAAATGCTTTCGGGACAGCGAAACAAATGAAGAGATAAAACTCGAAATATGGAAGTCGTATCCCATCCCGCTCCAAAAAAATCAGTCCACCTCGCCATCGTTCTTCATTCACCTCATTCAACCCTTCTTCCTCCCGTTACAATATCTGTTTTCTCGTAAAAAGAATTATTTATATTGTCCGGTTTTTTTGGTCCATGCCACTTCCAAGGGAAATCATATCGGTTATCTAGGTAAGTCTACAGTTAACATCGTTCGCTCCAATATTTTTTTAATGATTTTCTTTCCTTGGATGAGAGTGTTTCATTTTAGAAAAAGGCTGGATCCCTACCCTTGTGTGTCCAACCTGTACGCCGGCTCAGATATGTATTTTGTCCTCGGAATGAGTTATTCCCTAGAGACGCGAAACTTCCCCCTTCTCTGTCACTATACGCGGACGTGAATGCCACGGGGAAAGGTAACCACGTAGTTTTCGCAGTGGGCTTATCTGAGAACAAAAGAGTGACGGTACACATTCATTGAAATTTTTCAAATGTACTATTACACAATCTTCTATCGTAGGTTCTAAATAAATTGAAATTATAGAAATAATACGTATATTTGTACGCGGAATCATTTCAAAAATGGCGTCATTGAAGTGACAGTTACGATTAAAAGTGCAAACCTAACATTGAAATTGTTAAGTAATGCGTTTCACATCTCGGTTAATTATTACAATGATACTCAATCAAAAGGTAAACAAAATCACTGTCAACTCGTAATGCATTTGCGCGTATTTATTAAAATTCGCTTAATCCTATTATTCTCTTGACTGCACATATAATATTAATGAAATATCTTTCCCCATCGAGAAAAAAGGGACAACGGCGTTAAAACTGAATACCGATGAGCGCATTAACTTAGTAGTCGTCCAACTGTTCAATCCAGCACAACGTTAATCTTGACAACGTTGTCATTAATGTTAAACAATACTGTTCGCATATTTTCAAAGCTTTTGAACATCAATATTCCCGTCTTTTTGTTCTAATACAAAATGTTGGAACATTCCCGCTAGGAGCGATTTAATTTGCAACAAAATAAAGCCGAATATGTGGAAAACGGACATCTTCTCAAAATGTTAATTCAAAACAGTGAATTTAAAAACCTTCTGATAGATCCCCCGCAAGAGAAGCAATGCGTAATGTAAAACAAATTTTCAGTCTCTCGAACGAAAACGCATTCAGATACGAGTATAGCGAAAAAAATTACGTAAGGTAAAGGATTTATTTTTAATGTTACTATACTTGACATGCACCAACTATCTCAGTGTTAAGTATTTTTCTTTGGAGGTTCATTAGCTTTTGAACCGCCCCAAGCAGTAAAAAAATAGTTCCCCCCCCCGTAATGATCGACTTTTTGAATATTTGTTTAATTTATTCATTTAGAACCCTGCTAGCCATTTTGCGATTAGTTATGCTTGTGTGAGATCGAAGTGTGCTACGTTAGTTTGGTCAGACTGAGAGAAAGGATGAGATTGGAATTGACACACGCAATACAGAAGTATCGAGAAAAGAAGCGTGTGCTAGAATAAATGTACGGGGGACATTACGACAGTACGGGGGATCGCGTTGAAAAGGTCCTGGAATAGCTTGAAAACGAAATATTTCTTTAATTTAGCTGTACTTGTAATGGAACGGAGAGAAGGTTTACTCATTATGGCTCGTAGTATGGATGTTATTTTTGCTGGACACTTGGTAATTTCAAGTTTTTTTCACAGAGGTCGTACATGCAAATATGTACCCAAAGGGCAACTGAACGAATAGCTATGAGAAAATATTCCCCGTGTTCAGTGACGACAAATCCCGAGTTAAGGCGTGATAGGGAGCGAGCGACATGAGCTAGCAGAGGAACGGTCTGAAGGGAAAGTCTACGAAAGGAAGAACATTCCGAGAGTGAGGGGCAGGAAGTGGAGAGGAGTTCCGGCTGGTGCCGTATACCATCGAACAGTACCTCCGTCCTATTCGTCAGCACCCACGGAAGGAAGACTTTTACGCCTCTTTATCATCGTGTACAAACACCGTCTCTTTAGTACAATGACTAACAACGTCATGGTTACTAACAATGAGATCTGGTCAGGGCGTTTCTGTTCGGGTAGAATGATGGAACTACGAAACTGTCGGAAACATATGAAGCAGAAAAAAAGTAAAATCTAACAATACGGTTGAACATTCTTTTGAATCATAATTAATAGTTAATACTGTTGTCGTAGAAAACATACTCATTTTTTATCGCCACTGAAGAGAGCATTCGTTTCAAGTCCCTAGCACTTCCACATTTAATGAAGGCTAAGAGTAAATTGCTCACGTCCATATGCTCTCTTGACTACGATACATATTTGGACGTAAAGACGTGGCAGCACAGCCGACACATCCTACTTCATCACATTGTTGGCAGAGTGGCTGGACAAGCTTGTTTTGAGTCATGAAAAAATGGCGCGTCCGTAGTTAATTCGCAATCCTCGCAGTGACTAGTTTTATTTCGGTGGGCAAATAAAATACCACTGACATTGGATGACAACGTGTACGGGGTGACGATAGTGATATCACATCAAGGCCAAGCATTCGCAAAATGGCGTTCGACGCCCAACAATAGGAGCGGGCGTATATCGATTTCCAACAATGTGACTTTGATTAATCGCCTTTCCTTTTAAAAATAACAAGTTGATAATGATTTATGTAAATGTTCAAAGATAGTATGTTACCTCATTGAGTCACTTAAATTTCTGTTTCTTTGATTTATTAAAAATTAAATTTCTTTTTTCACCGATTGCTGGTCAATCATGCAATATCCTACTACGGGGAAATATTATTTCATTAGCCTGGCATTGCTCGGCATGAGTCATTTCCTGTATGCCATAGACGGTACAGGAGGATAAGGAACCACAGCCGTTTTACCTGTCCTCAACCATTCACGCGTGAACTTCA
Organism: Hetaerina titia; assembly: GCA_037158775.1. Classification (NCBI taxonomy): domain Eukaryota; kingdom Metazoa; phylum Arthropoda; class Insecta; order Odonata; family Calopterygidae; genus Hetaerina; species Hetaerina titia. The sequence continues at coordinate 127,381,849 of CM073770.1, read as the reverse complement.
CTCGCAAAAGCCTTGGTTGGATCCTATCGACATAAATCGCAGAAGATCCCAAGCCAAGGGAATAAGAATTTGATAGGGAATATCTGAATCTGCAAGGGAATACTCAAATATCATTATCTAGGTCGCCAGGTAAACCTGAATACTACGGACCTAGTACTTCGGTAATATAATATGAACATCAGCAAGAAGGAAACTAAAATCCTTGTGTGTGGAAGAGAGAAGATGAAGACAGAGATCACAATTCCAGGAGTGAAACTAAAGCAAGTGGAATCCTTCATCTACCTGGGCAGCAGCATAACATGAGATGGAAGAAGCTCGACCGACATCAAGCGAAGAATAGCCCAAGCTAAGAAGGCGTTCCTTAAGAAGAGGCAACTACAATGTTCAAAGAACGCGAGATTGCAAATAAGGAAGCAGTTCGTGAAAACGTTCGTGTGGATCATGTCACTCTACGGATCGGAGACATGGAATATAGGCAAAATTGACCAACGAAGAAAAGAAGCATTTGAAACATGGTGATGATTAGAAGAATGCTTAGGATTACACGGTAAGACTAAGTGAGGAACGATGAAGTATATAGAGGAGCAGAAGAAAGAACCATGTGGGGAACTCTACGGCAAAGAAGAAATAGATGGATTGGACATATAGTATTAGACATTTGTTAGAAACATAATAGCAGGAAAAATTGAAGGAAAGTTCCCGCGAGGAAGGCCAAGAGGCGAGTGCAAAGGGCAAATTAAGAAGGACATAAAACAGGGAATCCATCAGAGGGTGAGGGAATCAACACTGAAGAGGGAAGGATGGAGGGCTGCAGTAAACCAATCCTAGGATTGATATACTGATGATGATGAGGTTACCAAATGGCTATGCTCGGCTAGAAACAATTGATGCAAATAAATAAGCTCTTATTCCGAAAATTAACTATGTGCGGGCACCTGACTCTTCTTCAGTATTTCGAAGTTGACTTTCTCCCAATTAACTCAGATTTTGACAAATAAAAAACACGAGCCTTTGTTATAAATAAACCCATCTTCGTTCCATACACTCCCTCAGTGAAGATGGTCACCTGTAGAAATTTCCAAAAGATAGCTGTCTGTCCCACATCATCGGGATAAAATTACCAGTCCTGAACTCGTCAATTAAAATCAACTTTCACTTTTATTATTGCTTAGCGACAGTATGGATGAAAATTAACCAAGTGGCTATTTTATAATTTCATCACGCTCAAAGGAACTTATTATTATAACTAAAAAATTTATTTTTTAGTTATAGGAATAAGTTCCTTTCTAAAATAGATGCCGCCCAAAGTCAAAACCCTACTTTCAATCTAGTCCCAACGGGCAACAAACCCTGGAGTTGTGCTCGATCAACAGTGATGTTTAATGCTAGTGAAGCTACAAAACAAAAGAGTGAGATGGGAGGTTCTTACTTTATGATTCTGTGTTCCACCTCAGGTCCATCGATTCTAGGACTATTATTTTTTATGCAACTTACACTTGAGGAAAATTGATTTTATAGTTTCTTTGTCAATTCCGGGATTGTTTGTTTTTATTCGAACGCCTTAACTGTGTCGTCCGACGAGTAATTAACTCCCTTCAACGATCATCAAATGGTAAGGGGAAGAATGTTTCGTTTTTCATTCAAAGTAGCCAAATATTGTCGTTATCTCATCAAACCTTAGATATTGCCCTACGCGTAACTAACGGCTCCTCACATGTATATGGTTAATAAAATCTCTCTTAGATACTATAGTGCGAGCACCTTTAGGAATCATGATCTATATTATTTGAAAAAATATATATATATATGTGGGTGTGGAGAAGAATAGAGAAGGTGAAATGGGCCGAAAGAAAAATAAATGAGGAAGTACTGGAGATGGTGGGTGAGGAGAGGGGTTTGTTGGGAGAAATCCTATGGAGAAAGGAAAAATGGATGAAAGGCGTATTGCGCGGTAGTGGAATGTTGAAGACGGTAATAGAGGGGAGTATTATTGGCAAACGAGGTAAGGGCAAGAACAGGATAGGGATGTTGGGCGGGATGAAGGGAGGAAAGAAGTACACCGAGATGAAGAGGGACCTGATATAGATTAGTTTGCTAGGTGGGGAGTCACAAAATGTTTATTTGATAGTTTTGTCCATCCAAAAACCTACCTCAAACGGTAGATTACCTCATATACATATATATATATATATATATATATATATATATACTGATAGTCATAACAAACACAGAAACCAAAACACACAAAAGAGGGACTCACTGGTTCTCGAATTTTCGGTGGTCCAACCACCTTTCTCAAGAGGAATTAGGAACAGAACTGAGGCAGAGGAGGGCCCGAAAGCAGTGGTAGGAAGGAGAAGGGGAAATGGGGGAAAAGAGGGGAAAAGAAAGGAAAAGGGGGGAAAAAGGGGGGGGGGGAAGGCATTCGAGGTGAGGAGTTTGGAGGGGTAGTGTATGGCGCGGGAATTTTAAAAAAGGTGGGGATGCTACGGAAGTTGTTGGGGGAAGTTGTTACCACGTTTCTCCCTGGCCTAGAATCTCTGCGTTCTATCCTAAAGGACCTCTATCCTATCCTCAAAAACCACAATTCCACCACCAACCTTTTCCCCAAATGCCCCTCTGTCACTTTCAAACGCCCCGCCAATCTATCAGATCTTCTAAAATCTACCAATCCACTTCTTAAATCCTCGCCCCGTTCCAAAATCACTCCCAGACCCTGCAATAAACCTAGATGCAAAATATGTCCCATTTTCCTAACCAGAATCCCATCCCTCTCCCACCCGCTCTTTAACTCTCTCCCACCAATTCCCTACTCCTCGTGTACCTCCAGTAATGTTTTCTACCTACTCAAGTGCCAACTTTGCCCTGCCTTTTACATTGGACAGTGTACCACACCCCTCAATATTAGAATCAATAATCATCGAGCTCTGGTATCTCATTGGTATGCTCCCAATCCCCAAACATGTCTCCGAACACAACACTGCCTTTGACCAATGTTTTAAAGTATCCGTCTTAGCATCCCTCCCACACTCAGACCCTCCACTGAAACTCAAAACATTAGAGCTAGCTTTCATCTGGCTCTTGGATTCCTGGAATCGCCCAGGTATTAATATTAGACATTAATTGCCCCCTTTATGCATATAATTTCATCCCCCTACGCCCCCAACAACTTCCATATCATCCCCACCTTTTTTAAAATTCCCGCGCCATACACTACCCCTCCAAACTCCTCACCTCGAATGCCTTCCCCCCCTTTTTTCCCCCCTTTTCCTTTCTTTTCCCCTCTTTTCCCCCATTTCCCCTTCTCCTTCCTACCACTGCTTTCGGGCCCTCCTCTGCCTCAGTTCTGTTCCTAATTCCTCTTGAGAAAGGTGGTTGGACCACCGAAAATTCGAGAACCAGTGAGTCCCTCTTTTGTGTGTTTTGGTTTCTGTGTTTGTTATGACTATCAGTGAATTTACATTACACGTTTGTGGGTTTTCCAAAAAAGTGTATATATATATATATATATATATATATATATATATATATATCTAATTTTTTATTAGGTAATCTACCGGGTAGGTAAATTTATTAGGTAGTCTTGCCCAACATTCTCCCCTCTATTACCTTCTTCAACATTCCACTACCGCTCAATACGCCTTTCATCCATTTTTCCTACCTCCATTGGATTTCACTCAACAAACCCCTCTCCTCACCCAACATCTCCAGTACTTCTTCATTTGTTTTCCTTTCGGTCCATTTCACCTTCTCCATCCTTCTCCACACCCACATTTCAAAAGCCTCCGTCTAACTTCCTCCTTCAGTGACCACGCTTCCGCACCGTACAAAGCTACGCTCCATATCAGAGTTTTTACGAGTCTTTTCTTAACATCCCTACTCAACGTCCGCGTCATCAACTCCCTCCTCCTTAAGAAAGCCTCCTTGCCTAGCGCAATTCTTCTCCTTACGTCCCTACCACTTTGACCGTATTGGTCCAAAACACTTCCGAGATATGTAAACTGCTCTACTTGCTCTATTTTTCCCCTTCTATTTTAGTATTTAGCTTAGCCTTTTTCTTTCTGGAAAATCGCATAGCCTTTGTTTTTTTAATACTGATTCTCATCCCATATTTATCCCAGTTAACCTCCAATTCACTCAATGCTTGCAACCCCTTGGCGGACTGAGAAACTAATGCTTGGTCATCAGTAAACCTAACCGATTTTACGAATTCCCCTCCGACTTTCATTCCTTCCTCCAGTTCTTCCCATGCCCCTTTAATCATTTCCTCCACATATACGTTGAACAGCACCGGTGACAATGGGTAACCCTGCCTTACACCTCTTCCTAACACTGCCCATCCGGATTATCCGTTCCCCACTCGCACCTGAGCAGTCTGAGACATGTACAGGTTGCGGATCAGTCTCCTGTCCCTCCAATCCATTCCTATTTTCTGCAATACATGCATTAATTTTTCCCAATTCACTCTATCACATGCTTTTTCGAAATCTACAAAACAGGCAAATACGTCCTGATTGTATTCTATATTCCTCTCGATTAGTGATCCAATTACTGCAATGGCATCACGCGTACCTTTTCCCTTCCTAAACCCAAACTGATCATCCCCTAAGTAATCATTTGCCTTACTCTCTATCCTTTGTTGATGATCCTGAGAATAACTTTAGCTGCGTGGGATATCAAACTTATTGTTCTGTAATCCTCACATGATATAGCCTTTGTCTTTTTTGGAATAGGAACTAACATCGATCTCACAAAATCTTCCGGCCAGATTCCTTCCTCATAGATACTACGAATCAGTCCATATAGGGCCTTCTTCCCACATTTTCCTAAAGATTTCAACAGTTCTACAGGAATGTTGTCCACCCCCACAGCCTTATTTGCTTTCATCTCCTTTAATGCCCTTTCTATTTCAACGTCGAGTATGCCTGGACCTAAGCTATCTTCTTCTACGTCATGTTCCTTTTCTATGTCTAACCATGTCGGCCTAAGTTCTCTACCATACAGTGTTTCTATATATTCCTTCCATCTCTCTTGGATTTTTCCTGGCTCAACTATTATCTTACCCCACTTATCTTTAACTGTTAGCACAGATCTTGCCTTCTTACTTCCCGATAGTAACTTAACCTTGCTGTATAGAGCACCAATTTCACCCTTCTTCTGTAAACTTTCCATATCCTCGCATTGCATTTTCCACCATTCTTCCTTTGCTTTATTTGTGGCCCTTCTCAATTTATTGTTTAACTCTTTGTACTTCATTTTGCCTAACTCTGTGTTTACATTTTTCCATCTTCTTCTCTCATCCATCTTTGCAATCATCTCATCCGTTTTCCATGGTTTCCTTATCCATTTCCCGTTAACGGTTCCTACAGTGTCTTTTGCGGCTTCAGATATCCTTTGCTTGATACATTCCCATTTTTCCTCGATAGTACTCAGTTTTTTACCTTCATCTATCATTTTCTCATGTAATATATTATATAAATATACACATAACATATATAATTATGTATAAAACATACAAATTTATATATAATATATGTACATAAAAATATTTATATAAAAAGAATTAACACAATAATCAACCCGAATAAGGTCGGTTTAGTAGGTGATGGTAGAGCTCACTCGTGTACCAAGCCCGACGGCGTGTGAATATTCACACATCATGGTAGGGGGGCCAGTTCCTTTCCCTGTGCCCAGGTTATGGTTTCCCAGGAAGATCTGGTACCCGAAAAATCAACTATCTTGGGTGGAGCTGCAGGTGCCCAGAGTGCCTTGCCCGGGAATCGAACCCGGGACCCTCTGACCCGGGATTTTGTAGTCCAACGATCTACCTCCTGAACTACCGTGACTCACGCCATGTTTGTGTAAAAATATAGAAAAATATATTTTTAGCGGGTCGCAGTGGTCTAGTGGGTAGAGCGTTGGACTACTGACCGGAGGGTCCCGGGTTCGATTCCTGGGCAAGGCACCTGCAGCTCCATCCAAGCTAGTTGATTTTTCGGGTACCAGATCTTCCTGGGAAACCATAACCGGCACAGGGAAAGGAACTGGCCCCCCTACCCTGATGTGTGAATATTCACACGCCGTCGGGCTTGGTACATGGGTGAGCTCTACAATCACCTGCCAAACCGACCTTCCGGTTTATTACTGTCTTTTTTATTTTTCCCGCGAACGGTAAGGGATCAGAATAACTATATCCGACCGCCCTAAGGGGGATTAAGTACTTTCCTTTTGATCTAGGCTAATATTTTGGGTCATTATCTCAACTAGCATTAATTATCGTCACTCTTGTTACTAACAGCTCCTCTCGTACGTACAGATAAGCACGTTTTTACCGCAATGCATGTATCTGTAGTAATTATGATCTTCATTATTTGAATTATTTCACTTTCATATTGTAACTAAAAAATATGGAAAGATTTCAAGAAACTGCGGGAGATGTCGCAACAGTAACTTTTAACGGAGTCATCCGCTAAGTGTGCATTAAAATGCAACAGTTTCAGAATCGAAAAATCATTCAGCATTCATTAAAAATTCCGGTCAAGGCGAATGATTTTTACACTCTGAAATTGTTGCATTGAAATTTGGAAAGACTAATTGCTCATATTGTATGCATGGTGTGTAATCAACCCCTGCCACACACCCTAGAAACTAGACTTTTATGTTTCTTTACATATTTTGACGCATAAATTCGTCTTCCTTTGTCGCTTTCACATCGATTTATCAATTATACGTTTACGGTGGCAGCGGGGTAACGTCCTCGTCTGCCAACTCAGAGGTCGCGGGTTCGATTTCCGCCTAGGTGGTGTTTGCTCCATCTAGGTGGCTTGGGTGAATTTAATTGTCTAATTGTTAAAATCAATGTTCAAAGTCCGATGGAAAGGTCGAAGTGCTGTTTTCGGAATCATGCAAAATAAATCAATAAATGTCGTTCTCAAGATATCTCATCTCAGCCGTCTTATGCATGGTTTCCTTATTTATTAGTACTTTTGTTTTTTAAAGGTTGTCTGGCTCCGTTCGCCACTCCTTCGTGAGAGCTTAAATTCTTGCATCACAAGGGGAATGTTTGCTGATTTTCTGCCTTCCTTCATTGTTTGACTAGATTAGGCTCTTGAAATTCAACACCAAGTCATGGCTCCATAACAGTGAATGGAGCCCCATTAGGATGTGTTCCTTTATTTGTCCTTTTCGTTGTAAAAAGGCGAAAATGGCGACGGCTGGGTGTGTGTGTGTATGGGTTCACTTGCCTTGACATTTCCTCGGTCGTTGCGGGATGTGGGAGGGCAGGAGCGATGATGACCGCGGAGTCATGTCACTCGATGCGCTCGGAGCACGCACAATGATTCGCCAGCTGCGTCATCCCGCATGGCGATGCGGGTGATTCGGTGGGGTCATTCATCTGGGTAGGAGTGGCAATCAGCTGTTTCCTGCATTGAGTTGCGTCCCTTCCCCGTGCGGTGTCATCTTCACCCTCAAGAGTGGACATTTCGCTCTTCCTTAAGAGCCACAAGTCAGGAGAAACACACTCCCAGATGTCCTTAAATGTTCGCCTAAGCATCTCCAAAGGCACCTTCATCCCATTTAAGTTTTGAAAACAGCGGTTTAACGCTTAAATTTTCCAAAATGTCATTAAAAGAAGTGTATCTTCAACATTGCCGTATTGATATATTCGAAATGAAAATATTATTTTAAAATTAAGAAATACCCCAATTTAAAAAAATAATAATTTTGAATAGATTATCATAATATGTTCGCCTATGTGCAAAAATGTATATGCATTTCCAAGTAAGCACAGTATATATTTAGATAACGTCCCAATATTTCCCAATTTTCGTCGTTTCTTAGAAAATGGCTCCTCGACTCACGTTTGATCATTGTTGAAGCGTTTATTTTTTGAAGAAGTTAAATAAATTTTTTCATTAGTGTTGCCAAAGAACCATTGGGTATTTTTATAATTGAATAAGAAAAAAGGCGAGAGGTCTATGAGAGAGCTCTTCCAACTCACATCACTTGAATATAATTTGGTATTGCTTCGTAGTCGTAATGAATGTTGATTTCTCCCAAAACCAACTTCCGTAGCAACGGCGAGTCAAGTTTCACAAATAAGCCACCAAATTAATTGTGCTGTGTTAATCAACTACCCTTAAGCAAAGTAAGAAAATTCGTCGATCATTGAAATTATAAACTTATCGCCGTAACTTAAAGCATAATAAAACAGTAATAATTTAATATGATATCAAGTCTTAATATAAATCAAGAAAAGAGTATTTATCGTAGGCCTTTGGAGCCTCACGCAATTAATCCATATTCCGGATTGATTACGTCAATTGAACCCCTATTTTAATGACTGTGTATTGTAATTTATTATGAATAAATGAATAAAATCAAAACAGTTCATTGTTTTAACGTTTGTAAGTCAAGGCGTTTGTATCGATAACATTTCGCTCTGAAAAGTAATTGGTAGTTTTGAAAACTTCACTCGCACGGAATAGGTTTGGTATAACGAAAAATAACATATTTACGAAATCAGGAATAATACCACTCTCTTCGCACGACTCAATCGTTTCGTTTGCATTCGAATAGTGACTACCCAGTGCATTGCGCGCCCTTATGATGGGAATTAGTTCACTAATTCGAGCTACCGGATGAGAACACACAACGGAGAATGTTATCACTTGATAGACTACCCATGGAATGACGACGTTTCTCAGAAAAAGATTCAGGTACCTTCTTTAACGAACAAATCATGAATCCTTTTTAAGCAGCACTTGCCATTGGATAGTCAATCACTGCATAGAAATCTATCCAAGGGATAAAAACATATTTCAGGTTTTTTTTACGTGTCCCCTTTTCAGAGGCTCCCTAGATATCTACGAATTGTTACAGTTTCCACTATATTGCAGTTTCTCCTCTCCTCTTATCTCTTAAATAATGAATTTTGGATCATGTAACCTATGATTCAATGGCGACATCCATTTTTGATAATCTACCCTAATTTCGTTGAGTTGCTCTTATGAAGGAATGATGTCCCTTTTCCATTGGAATCATATTGAAAACTGAAACAATTCGCTAAAAACTTCATATCATATATTTTTTCAACTGACCTGCCGATATTTAACGGAGTTATTGCGAGAAATTAAAGACTATTTTCGAAACTCAATGGCACCATCTAGCGATAGATACGGCAACAATACCGAGATTAATTTTGTTTTCAGGCGAAAATTTATAGATCCAATATGATTGTGTTGATTTGTATTTCATTTTAAATCCATAATTCACTTTAATTTTCCATTGCCTAAAATACCCACGGGAAGATATGCCATGTATAGTAGGGTATAAGTCGTAGAACAGGTGCAAAAACAATGTGTTGCAAAGGGTTTTATTTACCTCCCAGTTATACGCAAATAAATGATGAAAATGGATAAAGGGGATTTTTGTAAAAGTCACGCATTAATAACGCAATCATAATGTCAGTCAATGTAGCTATCCTAAATTTTTAATAATTGGTACTCTGTTTTCGCGATAGCACAACTGCTATTTTGACTGACGAAGTCGGTGCTATTCAAGTTTTCGAATATTATGGAAATGAATTTTACGCATTGCATTAAGGTAAATCTCGGAGACACATAAACGCATTTTTTCTTCAAAATCACACTAAAATGATGGTCTTTCATAAGGAACTTTCCCGCTTAAATGATTTGTCTGTCACTTTGGGCGTCGTAAAGAACTATCATGTATTATACATGAAAGTTCAAATTTAGAAGCAATCCTTCATTCTGCTTCAATTAAAATATATTTAGCTGCATATATTTCGTCGGAATTATTCATTGTATAGGTACGAATCAAGTTTATAATTTTTAAGGCACGTACGAAAAGTCAATGCAATTCACAACGATGTTGATACGCATACGGTATCCGATGAAAATATTCAAATTTGAATATCACTTCGTATGAAAGGTGGCGCTTCAAGAAGATATTTTATTCCGTTGTGCATTATTCTTTATGACAAAAACCAATGATTATTTAATAAATTTACAAATTTCTACGAAAAATCTCCTGTGTATAATTGCTAATAGCCAAAATAAACTTGTCGACAAAGTTTGTAATTGTAATAGCTTCATCGTGATAACGATGTTCATCTGTTGTTTCGATGTTTGTAGGATATCAAATTTGTGTGTGTGTGTGTGTGTGTGTGGGTGTGTAAAATCTCATTCATTTCTTTATATGATCACAACTTAGTAACCATCGGTTTGTTGTAAGCGGATTTGTTTCTAAATACTTACGAGATATGAACAATATTGCCAGTTCATCAAATGACAAAAGGCTCCTGAGTTTGAACTAACTAAATATTTAAACATTATGACAATTGTCGCTTTAAACTTCGTAAAATGTATCGATGACGAATAGCTATATTTCCTATGTTTTCATTCATAACTCAATCTTCTAGAGTATGTTAGATAAGAGATTTCATTTGATGAACTCTTTGTCATTCAATTAATTCTTACAAGAAAAATAGGTGATCTAAGGAGCAGATATTTGAAAAAATATGGCCGTGAGTGAACGTTTTTTTTTAACTCCTGAAAATCGAAAAATAATTTACATAACCTAAACATTGGTAAACTGATAAGTATTTGTGATGACGGAGGAATCCATTTAAACCTAACACATATTTCCCTGACTCTCCGGGAAAATTCACTACGCAGACGATAATCTCACCGATTTTGGTGAGAACGAAATGAAACCGACGTGAGAAAGCAAAAGAAAAGTTCTCCGGCGCTGCTAGTTATTGGACGTCGCTCTCTAGAAAATTAAAATTGAAGGGCGGCTCCTGTTGAGGTTCGTTGGTGGAAAAGGAAGATAGAGTATTTCACCCCTCCACCACCCAGGGAGGAGGTTAAGAGAAAGAAAATCGTTCCGAGGAGATCTCTTGCCCTTTAGCGTGTACAACGGCGCAATAATATGACCAATTCCGCCCGGATTCCTAACTGCAAATATCCGCGATAAGATTTATTGGCGCCCATGGCATTCCGTTCCCTTTCACTCCTCCTCACCTCGCGCGGAAAACCTCGGCTTCACCACTGCACAATGCGTCACACTTGGTCGACAGACTTCCTCGTTTTTCCTCGGCTTCCCGATGATCACGATCACTTCGTAAAAATTGGAGAATAGGGTCAGCTGAGGGAATTTCTCAAGTTTGCATCGAGTTTAAAATATCGTAAATAGCCCGGGGTTAAGTTCGTTTTCGCACCTCCTATTTGGAAATCGACATATAACCGCTTGAAGCCGTTGAGACCTCACCATACTAAGGGGAAAAACACACCCCAGAGTTTAGTCAAATATCAATGTGGACGAATTTAATGGAAAACTTCAGCAAAGAAACGTCCCTGTTAACCACACTACCATGTCAAGTGCGTTCAATATTCACTTTAGCGATCACAATCCACCTAATTGTGGGATAAGGTAGATTATTGTTTCTACCCGGGAACTCGCTTGCACTGCTACGGTTACCAGAGTTTTTATTTATCATCATTTTGTAATGATTGCTTATTGATATTCAATGTACGAGGGTGGTCCCAGAAGTTACCGACCCAACAAAGAAAACACGACTTATTTGGCCGACCAATGCGATGCTCGTCTTGACAGCTCGGACAGCCTCCTTTAAACTCTGCTACCCAATCTATTACTGTTGCAAACAAAGGAGCAGACTCACTCAACAGAGTGGAATCCAGTTCACCTTTATCATATTGGTTGGGCTGAGGACTTCCAAATAAAAGTATTGTATCACATAACGATGACCAATTTTATCCATATTCAAAAATTCACTGAAAACCTTCACTATTGATGGCTCCCAAACAAATTCTAAAAGACGTGGAGTCTTCAAACTTGAAACATATGGATTGCGTACTTTCTTATACAGTGATATTTTTCAAAAAATTACCGCCATCTCTAAGCCAGACCGGGTACTTATGGGACCACCATCATTTTGTTGATTCTGAGCTTACAGTGTCGTCGTGTGAGAAGGAATGACTAAAGAAATAAGTTCAACAAACATTAAGCTAAATTTCAAGAAACTGCGGGAGATGCCGAAACAGTAACTTTTAATGGATTCATCCGCTAAGTGTGCATTTCACTGCAACAATTCCAGGGAGTAAAAATCATTCGCCTTGACCGGGATTCGAATCCCGGTCAAGGCGAATGATTTTTACTCTCTGAAATTGTTGCAATGGAACAGTTAGCTAATTGACCCATTGATCCACAGAAACGGAAGGAGTGCTCTGAGTTAACTATTATTAATTGTGCTTCGAATCATGATGTTAGTACTGTTTGTTAGAAGGGAAACCGAAGATTTAATTAATGAAAACTGGTCATGGAAATGGTGGACAACTTATGGAAGGGGACACCAGGTTGACCTGGCTGTCGGTGATGCCCAGGGGGGTTCTCCCGATTGCTAGTGACGTTTTCACGTATGCAATACGTATTCCTTCCCCAGCTGTGACGTTGGAAAAACGTTCCGGACGTGGACGCACGCTTTCATCGCCTCGATACTTGCATCTCGTGACCTCGACAGCTGACGTATGAAATGAAAGACAACTTGCAGAGAAGGGAAATGGTGCATACACCTGGACCACTATGCGACTACGCCTCTGACGCCACAGCAAACGCTCCCGTAACGTAGCTCAATGTCCGTCACCAAATCTGTTCATCTGTATTATTTATGAATTAGGTAACCTACCGGTTAAGGTAGGTTTTTCGATGGACACAACTGTCAAATAAACATTTTGTAACTCCAAACAAAACCCAATCCAGCAACCTACTCTACATCAGGCCTCTCTTCCATCTGTATAAGGTAAGTTTATTTTGATGCACTATGACCAAGTATAATTCCTTAACCCAATCCTCTCTCAAATTCAGATTTATTTATCCGAACGGAAGCTCAAAAGACTCCAAAAGATCAAGTCAAAATAAATTACCTAAACGAGTTTCAGGTATATGAAGGTGAAATTTTCTCATTCCTGGCCGTGACCCCCCCGACATTATTTCAGTGGTTAGACCGCGTGAACCCAAATATTTACGTCAAACTGATTCCCTTCTTTGATTAAAAAGATGTAGGTTTTTCATGCGGAAGTCTTTCTTCAAAAGAACGTTGAATAAGATCGTGAAGTCGATGTCCAAGAAGTGATCTCAACCTGGAGACTAATGGAACAGCTACCTGAGTGGATGACTATGTAAAAATCTTCATGTAAAATGACTTTTACATGAAGAAATGCCCGTGTGGTGAAGGTAACCACTTCCTATACTGGAGGGACTCGGTTTGATTCCAAATCAGATTACTTTCCTTTAATATTCATTTCTTAGTCCAATTTCTTAGTTTATTTCCCAAAATTCAATACCAACATCGTTTTATTCATGTTAATACTAACGAATTTGCTATGAGAAAATCTAAATGCATCACATATACACTAAAATTATGTTGGGCGTGTGCATGTTTGAGGTGAAGAACACACCCAGAAATTGACGTTTTCCTGTCTTTCGAATGAAAAATCTAATTCGAAAATATAGTGAAAGTACCAGTGTTGAAAATTACAATAGTTTTCACTTTCGTTTCCACTTCACTCTCCCCCCCATCGGCTTAAAATCGACATGAACGCCGGTATTTCGATCGCATTTTCACAAGGAGATAAAAAAAGCTGTTCTTTAGACTGCGACATGAGTTTTAATTGGCCACTGAAATTTTTCACGATACTTCCTCATCTCTTTCACCTGCACCCACGCCTACTAACGTGGATAAAACAAAAGAGGCTTCCTTAATTGGGACCCGAAATTAGTTCTCGACATACTATCCCACTATACATTTTCCTAGGTGTCTCTGGAAGCAGTAGCCTTAGTTTAAGCGCTACGACTTCAGTCACGGTTCAGAAGATGAATTTTTCATTCTGTCACTTGAGAAAGTGGGGGAAAAGGAATCATTCAGTGGAGTTCTTTTTGGGCGAAAAAGTCGGACCACGCGAACTGAACATCAGGAGCTTCCTTGAAGGTACGAGGTAAACACACACACATATATATAATATGCACGCATGTGCGCGGGAAGGCGGACAGGACAAATGATCCCACGTAGTCGTTAATTTGCAAAGACCACGCGTACTTCAAAGTTTCATTACGCAAATTACGGAACTTTCGTCACTGCTCTCGTTTGCCTTTCCTTTTTTTCAAACCGAAATGCAGAACCCAAGGTAGACTCAATTGGAAAACCGGTTAAGAGGAATTTGACCAACTCAAACATTTCGTGGTAACCGAATTTCATGCTAAGTGATTTTCATGATAGCATTTATCTTCCACTTTGAGTGATTTAAGAGGTAGGGAATGTATAACCTCATTCCTTGACCGACATTAATTTTAAATATGAAAAAATACGTTCAATCTATAACTCCTCATCCTAATTTCTCATTCAAACCCATCTAATTTTAAAATATGTCATTTTAACAATTAAAAATACATTAAAAAGTTTTCGTAAAACAAGTTTTTAACGGAAAATCTCGATCGGAGTTTTTGAGTGGGTTTTGAGGGAACTTACCATTGAGAAACTAGTTCATATGAATTCCAGCCAAAAATTCCATTTCGTGTTACCCGAAAAATTTTCAGGAATATTATTTCCTGAGGAGCGAGCAATCTTTTCGTGACAACCATAACAAGTACAAAGAACAAATATGGATTGAAAAATATATGAGCCGGAACGGATCATGTCCGATATTTCGTATTGCCCAATACTTCGCGTTTCCCGTTATCTTGTTACGTGGACTCCAGGTTATTTTTACGCATTAGTACTAATGGAAATGATCGGCTTGTATCTGGATTTATAATGGTCTCCTCACTTCACTAGAGTCAACGAGTCAATATTTTTCTTCGTTATGCTCTACTGTTGGGCATAGACAAGCTCATTCATTTCGTCTGAGACGCTCGATGAGCCATTTATTAGAATGAGTAATAGAATAGCTCATGAAATACGGCTCAGAGATGAGTCAACGAGGATGGTCCCATAAGTACCCGGTCTGGCCTAGAGATGGCGGTAATTTTTTGAAAAATATCACTGTATTAGAAGGTACGCAATCCATATGTTTCAAGTTTGAAGACTCCACGTCGTTTAGAATTTGTTTGGGAGCCATCAATAGTGAAGGTTTTCAGTGAATTTTTGAATATGGATAAAATTGGTCATCGTTATGTGATAAAATACTTTTATTTGGAAGTCCTCAGCCCAACCAATATGATAAAGGTGAACTGGATTCCACTCTGTTGAGTGAGTCTGCTCCTTTGTTTGCAACAGTAATAGATTGGGTAGCAGAGTTTAAAGGAGGCTGTCCGAGCTGTCTAGACGAGCATCACATTGGTCGGCCAAATAAAGTGACGACTCCTGAAACGGTGAAGAAAATCCACAAATCCCCAGATTTAGCCCCTCCGGATTATTTTCTGTTTGCCAACTTGAAAAAACAGCTCGGTGGTCAAAGATTTTCCAACCGTGAAGAAGTGATGGCTAGGCAGTTAATGGCTATTTTGAGGAGCAAGAAAGTTTTCATTATAAAAAGAGTATCGAACTTATTGAACATCGCTGGGGAAAAGTTTATTATAGATCTGAAGGAGATTATGTTGAAAAGGTTGAAAAAGTTGAAAATATTTTTGCAAAATATTTGCGTTTTTTTTTTGGTCCGGGTACCTCTGGGACCAGCGTCGTAAGGTAGCTTCGGAAGTGACCGATGATTTCACCAAAAGAGGTTCTGTTTCTAAAATGAGGAGTTGCACTTCTACCCTTAACAGGACTACCCTCCTGGCAAAAAATGCAGCATATTTATACGAATATTGGCAATAGTACACAACTTTTCACTCAAATATTGTAAAAATCGTTCGTATAACAGTTTAAATACGTTCTGGAAAGACCAATTCATATTCCATTAGAGTGTTATATCATGTCGAGGAAAGAGGGCCGAGCTTAACTATTTAATTCATAAATTATCTGAATGAAATAGTCAGACTTGAGTCTGCCCTGAAGAAGACCTCGGAGTAGACCGTAAGCTCAAACAATCTACAATGTCAATATTCTTTTACGTGTTCTCATTTTATTCTGTGTTCTATTATGCCGTCCAAATGTTATATTTTCTTTTCCATATACATACATATATATATATATATATATATATATATATATATATATATATAATTATTATTATTAGGTAATCAACCGTTTAAGATAGGTTTTTGGATGGACACAACAATCAAATAAACATTTTGTGATTCCCCACCTAGCAAACTAATCTATATCAGGTCCCTCTTCATCTCGGTGTACTTCTTTCCTCCCTTCATCCCATCCAACATCCCTATCCTGTTCCTACCCTTACCTCGCTTGCCCAACATTCCCCCCTCTATTACCCTCTTCAACATTCCACAACCGCTCAATACGCCTCTCATCCATTTTTCCTGCCTCCATAGGATTTCTCTCAACAAACCTCTCTCCTCCCCCACCATTTCTAGTACTTCCTCATTTGTTTTCCTTAGTAGTAATTAGTGAATCCTAATAATCCTTCCCGTTCCACCCATCCCATTGGTTTCTGTTCGCCCCACCTTCCTCCCTTTCCCCCTTCCTCTTTGCCAATAAGTTTAAAGTATTCCATCTTCCCACTAATCCTATTGGTCCCCTATCTCCTACATCCCTCCTGCAGTCACTATATATATTTGACGTCTGTCTTCGGTAGTTTACTTTCAACCTTGTGTTGGAGGTGTTTTTCCCTTCAGTTCGCTGAAGAGGGCCACTTTGTGGCCGAAACACGCGTGTTCGACGCATATCCTCGTCTGCGCTCTACCGTTTCAGATTCTCCCAGAAGTTGGGCCCTTTGAGTGCGTGTGTGTGTGCTTCTTGAGTGCTAGTGTGTGTGATTGGTCTGTGCTCGTCCTTCGTGGATAGTCACAGAGTGTGTGCTTGTAATACATCCTGGTATCCTTAACGGGGTCTTCCTTACAGCCTCGTGAAGGATTACATTTCCACCTGGAATCTTTAACGAGGTCTCACAGCTTCGTGAAGGATTCCAGACAGGATAGTGTGTGTGTGGCTGTGTGTGGTCCCTGGCGTGGATTAATCTCCCGTAAAACACCACAGAGGGTATTCTTGGTCGAGAGGTTGTGGTTGGTCCCTTACGTGGTTCCCGCGAATACCAACACAACAATTTGGTCTGACGAGAGTTGCGACTGTTTTTTACGGCCATTGGAGTTTCCCCCTTATTAATTATAACCTAGAGGCCGTAGAGCTCTTGATTTCTTGCTAGAGTGAATTGCGAAAAACTAATGAGTATAATGCAGAAACTAGGAATAAATTGGAGGGATATGAGACTGATGCGCAACCTGTACATGTCTCAGACTGCTCAGGTGCGAGTGGGGAACGGAGAGTCCGGATGGGCAGTGTTAGGAAGAGGTGTAAGGCAAGGTTGTCATTGTCTTCAGTGCTGTTCAACGTATATGTGGAGGAAATGATTAAAGAGGCATGGGAAGAATTGGAGGTGGGAATGAAAGTCGGAGGGGAATTCGTAAAATCGGTTAGGTTTGCTGATGACCAAGCATTAGTTGCTCAGTCAGCCAAGGGGCTGCAAGCATTGCTGAGTGAATTGGAGATTCAGTGCGATTGATATGGGATGAGAATCAATATTAATAAAACAAGGGTTATGCAATTTTCCAGAAAGAAAAAGGATAATCTAAACATTAAAATAGGAGGAGAAAAATTAGAGCAGGTAGAACAGTTTACATATCTCATAAGTGTTTTGGACCAATACGGTCA
This sequence comes from Hetaerina titia, assembly GCA_037158775.1. Classification (NCBI taxonomy): domain Eukaryota; kingdom Metazoa; phylum Arthropoda; class Insecta; order Odonata; family Calopterygidae; genus Hetaerina; species Hetaerina titia. The sequence goes on along the minus strand of CM073770.1, from coordinate 127,364,040 downwards.
AAATAATAGGGACGTAAGGAGAAGAATTGCGCTAGGCAAGGAGGCTTTCTCAAGGAGGAGGGAGTTGATGACGGGGACGTTGTGTGGGGATGTTAGGAAAACACTCGTCAAAACTTTGTTATGGAACGTACGTATGGCTCGGAGACCTGGTCACTGAATCAGGAGGATTGACGTAGATTGGAGGCTTTTGAAATGTGGATGCGGAGAAGAATGGAGAAGGTGAAATTGACCGAAAGAAAAACAAATGAGGAAGTACTAGGGATGGTGGGCGAGGAGAGAGGTTTGTTGAGAGAAATCCTATGGAGGCAGGAAAAATGGATGAAAGGCGGTATTATTGAGCGGCAGTCGGATGTTGAAGATGGTAATAGAGGGGGGAAGAAGTCAAGAAATCTGCAGTCCTTCTGCATCTTCTGATGAATAGCTCAATTCCGTCGAAACTATCAAGAAATAACGTGTGAGTGTCCTTTTTATATAATCTTATAAAGTTTGTTGCTGTCAAATTTTTTATTCAACACTTCCGTGTTACTTCGACGAAATCATATATACTCGAAAATATATTATTATAAGGTAATCTATATATATATATATATATATATATATATATATCGATGATGCGGAAGTACTCACGAGAGCAATATAACTTTTGGACGGCACAATAGAACACAGAATAAAACAGATAACACGTAAAAGGACACTCACACTGTAGATGATTTAAGCTTTCGGCCTACTCCGAGGCCTTCTTCAGGTCAGACTCTATATATATAATATATATATATACTCAGAATATATATGTATATATTTATATTTTTATCATCGAGTAGTTATACTATCAAGATTGCTACTTTTTAATCTAGTTATAGTTATAGTTGCTAGGTGAGGCCAAAGATTGAATTTTTCACCGACCATTTCCCACTCTCGCGAATGAGTTACGATCTCATCATGATTTCGTGAATTATGACGCCTCTCTCTCTCCTCGGGGATCTAACCTCAGGCATCGGAATACGCATAAAACAATGATGAGGACGGCTAGCGTTGTCGGAGGGGAGTAGGAAGGGAGGGGGACGCGTGGGGGTGCAACATGGGAGATCGAGAGATAAGGGAACCACGGGAGCGAATTATTAGACGTACATTCGAAGGGTGCAGCCATTGAGTGCAGAAAGGGTCGAGAGAGAGAGAGAGGGAAATTAGAAAGGGAGGAAGGAAAGCAAAGCTCTCGGAAACATACCTTGGAAGCGCCGATGCGTGAGACAGGGCCGCCCGGTGAAGAGGCGATGGGAGTTCGCCGGATCAAAAGGGAATTAATACTCGCGGGCGGCGAAAATTAAACCAAAAAACTCATGGAGGGAATGCGCTCGTTCGCCTGAGCGAGAGAGGAGAGAACACACCCGAAACGGCACTTGTCACCGCTCTCCGTCCCGTAAAAGCACGCGTGGACACATGGTGGGGTGGACGATAGACGGGGGGGTGGGTGGGGAGGGGGGATGGAAGGGAACTCTTAAAAAAATACAGGGGGGAAAAAGTTACGGGAACATTTAAAAAATCCCTTTCTTTTTTTAAGAAAGCGTTTCACGGATGGGAGCCGAAGAAGGGTTGTGTTCGATGAATATTCCTTCCGGCGAGGGAAAGGGAAAGTGGTGTTTTTTTAATAAAGACTATGTACTAGATGAATTTCCGACGTATTTCTCGCATCCTTCGGTAAATCGCAACACGAAGCAGTTATAATACTGTGCATACTCAAGGTGGTTGAACCGTGACTTCATCAGTCAGCTTACCGCCTCAGTTAATGACGAATTATTAAATTAATGTAACATTAATTCATGTGTGTAACGCAAAACAAGTATGATGTGAACACACAGTTTTTAGAAAGTCTTGGTGGCGCTAATTTGTTAAAAATGCAATTTCGAGTGTTCACTCCCACAGATCAATTAATTTATACGTGACAATGGAGGATCGGTGCTGTTGTGTTGTCATCATTACAACTGTTATATAATCGTGCACATGCTGTCAGCTTTCCGTGATAACGACATGCATTTATGCGCCATTAATCAATAATAATTTTGGTGGCAATAAAAAAAGGAAAGGTGGCGAAGGAGTTTCCCCAATCACACCTTTCCTTTTTTTATTGCATAAGCAAATACAAAAAGATAATAGCATATAAAAATATATATAGCATGATATGTTGAGGGGGTTCCTGCTCACGCTCAATCCCCCTTTAGTATTCTGATTATCATCAATTGCACAACATGAGAAAGAAATATCAAATAAGATGACAAAATAGCATTAAACTACAAAAGTAATGCTGGACTCGAATTTAGTACAATTAGAGATAATAAGTTGTCTAAGGAATAAATATATTATTTTATGATAACACTTCAGTTTACCAAATCATACAGGAGTTTTTGATCGCACACTAGGCAAAAATATTACACGTTAATTTAAAATAGCAATTACATACAATTTACTCATGCAATAAAACATACAACACAATTACTAATTCTATCAAACCTTATTGTACCATTATCAAATATTATTGCACCATTTTAAATAATTGGTTGCAGTTATGCTAAATAAGGCAAAATAGCACAATCTCACGCATTTCGCGTTTCTTATAAGTCATGCTATGCCCAATTTCATGTCTGGGTTTTTCATACTGTAGGCACTCCTCTATTCTATACTTACCTGTGTCTTCTGTTAGGCTGGTACTACATAGATTAGTCCTTGATTTTCCTTTTTTATTGAGGTAATGTTCAAAATTTCCGTGGCCTGATAGGAGTTGTGTCGCTTTTTTAGTTACCTTAAATGTTATCTTTAGCCTTTCAATGATGTCTGGGAAAATGTCTCCAGTGTGAATACCTTTATCGGAATTCTGCCAGTCTTTATTCCACTGATGAATCGTTTGTTCCCTGAGTATTTCTTTTAATTGTTTTTTGTTTAGTGCGTGATTTTGTTCGATCTCGGAGTTGAAGTATTTTGTGCCTTGGCCCGATTTCACTTCGATTATGCTAATTCTCTCCATGACCTCGTATTTTAGAGGTGGTTGTCGGGTAATTAAGCATAGTGCGTCCGTGCTGATTGTCGAGTAACCTTTGCTAATTGCTAAGAGGTAGGGTCTTCGTGCTTCTCTAAGTTTTCTTTCGATTCTGCTGTAGTTAACCTTATGACCCCAAATGGAGCAGCCGTAGGTAACAATGGGTATTGCTACAGCTTTCTATATCAATTTAAGGGAGTCCGTTCCAAAATTAGTATTGCAATACCTGCGGGCAGCTTGAAAATGTTTTTGGTTTTGCTGACTATGAAATTAATGTGGATTTGATAAGTTAATTTTTCGTCTAACACGACTCCCAAATACTTAAAAGATGAATTGCGTAAGATATTGCTGTTGTAGATTTTAACAGTGGGATTCCTAGACATTTTATTTCCAAAGACCATGTATTTTGTCTTGGTTGTTGAAATTAGCGGTTTATTAACTATTGCCCTTTGTTCTATTTGTTCAATAAAATTTTTTGTCTGCTGCTCCATTTTAGCTCTTGAGTTAGCTTCAATAGACAAAGCCAATTCATCGGCAAAAGCTATTAAGCTTTCCTTAAGACTTGGTTAGTAATAAGGTTCCACACTAACGGAACCAAAACCGGACCTTGTGGGCAGCCCCTGGTGAGGATTTTCTTAGTGGAAATGGTTTGCATTTTGTATACGACCTGTCTATTTGTAAAGCAATTTGAAAAGAGTCTAATTAGATTCGACGGAATTTTAAGTGTTTTCCTAAAGTTCCTGAAGGACAGAAGGCCACCAAAAAAAGTCAAATGCACCTTTTATATCAATGAAAACCACTAATGTATATTTACTTTGATTATTTAAACTTTTTAAGAGGGCTTTGATTGCATATGATGTATTTCGGTTTTTCCTGAGACCATATCGATTAGGATGATATAATGTGTCCTCGCTAATTATTGGTATTCTATCTTTAATTATTCTTTCAAATATTTTCCTTAGGTCAGAGAGGAGGGTGATTGGACGAAAAGAGCTGGGATCTATATGGTCTTTTTCCTTTTATTTTAAAATTGCATGAAGGGTTCCTGATTTCCAAGTGTCGGGGAAGAATGAAAACAGCAGACATTCGTTGTAAATATTTGCTAGAAATTCGTGGATGTCTCCATTTTTCGGGTTCCGATCCTGTATGAAGCAATATCATACGAATGTGACAGAGACGGCGATAAGTATGCCAGAACAGGTCACTATTGTAATTAGTAAAAGATAGTGAGTTTCCTAGTGAAACCGGATTTCAGGACTTTTGATTTTAATTTAACTGCACCGAAAGAAAACTTCATGAAGAGTGCGTATTAATTTATTGACCATAGAATGTCAATAGAAAATCTGTTCCTCAGTTGGGCGGCTGAAAAGGTCATCTGACCCCTCTGGATTAAAAGTGACTGCATTAAGTTTGGAGCACTATTGTGGAATGAATGGAGAAACTAACTCGGTTATTTTCCAAATAATAATAATGTGAACCGCAACATATTAATTGCATCCTACTGCTATTAAAAGATGAACGTTTTTTTTTTGTAGTTCTAGCTTCATGGTTATACAGGTAATAATACCTGTAATTGTGGCCACAAAACAATTCCTATGTAATACGTTTATCATCAGAAGCCCTTCCCATTATGCCCTTCCGCCATCATAATTGCAGGGATTTAGTCCTTCGGGATAGGATGGCAACAATGTGTTTACTTAATTTTCACGCTCTTTCCGTTCTCTTAATAACGAATAGCTGATGTAATTCAAACCCCTTTCTTGTAGTTCCATCTTCTTACTTTGTCCTTAAACCTGGGTTTTCATTAGCGGTGTTGGCTTAATGATAATAAAATTTAATGCGTTAAATCCACAAATATACAAGAAGTTGCGCAACTTTTGAGTTATGAGTTTGAGGTGAGCCTTACATTTCTCCGCGACTTTGTCCGCAATTTAAAATTTTTCATTCATTTGGAGAGTAAATCTTTGCTTTCGCGTCAGGAAACAAAATGAAGCAAGTGAAGTTCACGTCGGTGGGTACTTGTGTGCTTGCAGAATGATAAGAGTTGATCACTAAAGTCTCCTAAAAAGATTTCTATGAAAATCCTCGCCATTTTCGAGATGTACGCGGTCGTTTTTAATCTCAGCTCGTCCCAGCGTGGCAAATGAAAAAGGAAACAGGGAAATCAAGCAAAGGTACTCCATTTATTTCCCTTTTGAACCTGGATTCTAGTATTTTTCTCAACAAGCGAAACACTTTCTTGTATCGTTGGCGGACGTCGACCCACTTCTTCTTCTCTCGCCCACTTATCGCGCAGACGAGAGGAAACAACCTCGGGCGGTCATGATTAAAACGAACGAACGTTCACTGATATTCTGGTCGACTTTTTCTCTATTTAGCCTATTTTTTCCCAATGCTCCTAATTCTTCATCTGTAGTCTTTCTTCGCCCATATTTGGAAATCAGAGAGAAAACAATCAGCGTCATTTCATTGCTAATTTACGTTCATTTACCGTATCAATAGAGATACCCGCCTAGCACACGGCCAGCATCCCAAGAAGTGTCGTCGTGATGTCACAGCCACGTTTATCGCCCAATTCTTGCGTGCGGAATCAATGGAATAATCCATCGAGGTCGCGACGTCGCACCAACGACATCATTGTCGAGACCCATCAGATTTCGACTCCTTTCGGAATAGTCCTCCAGGACACAGATGTCGTCTTGTTTGGTTCCCACGATTCTTTTTTCCTTTGGAAAAGGGTTTTCGGTGCGCAATGAGTCCTGCGGAGCCGTATCATCTAAAAACCGATCCTCTTTCCACACACGCTGTCATAATCTCCTTAATCCACCCGGTTTAAATTAATCCTCTTGTGGAGGGGGGTTACACTCACATCGCCGATTATAACGAGAAGAACCGTCCAACCGTCGCGGAGAGAATTCACGATGGTTATTTCAGAAGTGACGTTAACTGTTGTTATCCAATGACGCCGTTGTTAAAGTAAATAAAAAATGTTCCACTTCCCGACATGTTTATCCTTCCTCTCGACCATTTTAACTTAATAGCGCAGGCAACCGGAGGTGTGCGAAGTCAAACATTAAAGTCGTCCATAAAATACGGAATGAATTCAACCAGGTCGCCGTTGGGGCGCATAAAAAGGCCCTGGAAGCACGGCTGTTTCGCATAAGAGCGTGTTTCCGAAAGGGCAAGGGGTGCCAGTGTTCACCAAACTACGCGTGCGCGCGCGATCCAGCGCAGTTGCCACGAGGGAGAGTTTCAACGGGTCTCGTGAAGTAAATCTGTAAATAATCCCGTAATAAACTAAACCACTAGGGAAAGTCGATTTTATATCGCCATGTTTATAGCTAGGGAAACTTAATTTCATGAAATTCTAACGTTCACCTTTCGAGTCGAGTGGTTTAGTTTGATAATCTCCAGGGCGATCAATCCCCTTTGGTTGCACTTGAAAGGCGAGGGTACGGCACACTCCGAACCAAGTCTCATCGAATGTGTAATTCACTTATTTTGGGCGGGAGATCCAGCTCCTTTCCATATGCAGCCATTCTCTATCCCATGAAGTTTCATTTGTTATAAAATAGCGCTGCTTTGATATTTAAATGGAGGTAATCAAAGATATCACCTGAGTTACCACCGGACCTGATGATGTTGTAGCCACACTGAAACCGGTCGTAATAAATTGAATTTTGTGGAAAATTGCCAATTTTCAATTAATCGTGATATTCTACCATATCATGTCTGAAACGTCTCTTTTTATGCCACCTGAGATTCGAACATCTGGCCCCTCTAATCGAAAGCTCCAGCCACCAGGTTGCCAAGCAACCATGAATTATCACAGCTATAGTAATTGGCAGATGGTTTGCTTGACCGGTAACGATAGCCCTAATCTTGTTCGCACAGCTCGTGAAATTCACAATTCCAAGGGTCGGTTTCTACCCCTGACCAGCCTTAAGTCTCCCGAATAAGTGTACTTCGGATAGGATCCGCTTGGATTTGATAGCGAGTATTGTTAGGCATCGCTTGGATCCTAGACTATTAGACTAGGATCCCATCGGAAAGGTTTACCCGTAGTGTGCCTGCAAGAATTATTTAACAATTATTCAATTTATCATCCTCCATTTAAACTTTACGTCTGCCCTAAAATGCGAAATTCTACGATACTTATTTGTCCGATACTTACTAGTCTTGAAATGTCTCCTGCGTGGAAATCAAGAAATTTTCGTTCCTTACCTTCACTAGATATCCCATTTTATTGTGTCTACATTCTTTACGGATAAAAATACTCATACCGTTAGGGAAGGAATTTATTTTATTCAAAATATGTTTCGTGATGAAAAGAACACGCATAGTTTTTTTCCATATAAATTTCCATCTACTTGAATAAGACATTGAACAGCTACTAGGGTAAAAAAGCTATGAATCATCATCCATTGGTCATCAATCCGAGGTTTGGTCCGTGGCAGCCCTGCCAATCTCTACACTCCCCCATCTTCCTTGCAACGATTAATTTTAATTTGCTACTTTTCTTAGTTAATCCTTAGCCCTTCTCTGTAATTCTTCTCCTACATGCTTTCTTCAAGTTTGGTCTTCAGAAAACTATCCACTTCTATTGGTATGTCCATTCCATTCCCCTCTTCTTCTTTTTACGTGTCATAATTTGTGGATATGTACACGTAATGCCAGACGCAACCTTGCAAAGAAATATGAAGCATGAGAAAATGTCGGCATCTTCGAAAATGTTTCGGTATGGCCCTAAGCCTAATAATGTTCCAATGGCGTATCCATTATTCCAATACTTGCATATTGAATATTTCATTTTTGAAAGTGTTGATTTGTATTGTCTTAGAAGAATCATTTTATTTGAATTCCAGCTTAAAATTGTGTGGCTCATTTCGATGCTTCTCTGGGGTTACTGCAGCTGCGTGGATGGATGGGTGAGTTTATAGGTCTTGTTTCCTGAAAAAATGTTTTTGAGATATCACGTTAATTTTTATGTACGAAAATTATTACAAACTTTAATAAACTCGGGAGTTCAAATTGCAGAATATTTGGAAATGAAAAGTTTAAAAAATTTGTTGTTTTTTTCGGTTGCGCAATCAGATGTTTCCGATGGTAACTAACTCAATTTTTATACACATCCTCGAATGCATGCGCAGGAAGAAATCCACCACCCCAGCATCGGGGGAGGGGGACGAGGTGTTGGAGGAAGGGTGGGGGGAGGGGGGAAGAGAATATTTTAAAGCGGATGTTATGAAAGACATGACGCAGCGGAGGAAAAGTGAATTAATATCATATTGTTATGCTTTCTTCCCGAAAAGGAAGTGAACCGATAAGGACGTTAAACTCAATCTTGCTGAAGCGAAGAATTAGTTGAGAACTCGGAGACTGCGGAATCAGCGTTTTTTAAATCAAACTTTCGTTGCGCGAGCAATTTACTCCTTTTACTGCGCATTAATTCGCGTGAAACGTTCCTGCGAAAATGAACGCACGCCTCAACTCATTTGATCTAAAGAAACTCTCAGGAATTTACGGAGTCCATTCCGATCAATAAGAAGATTCCCGAAGCCGACAGTTACTGTCGGTGCAATACAGTACGACGCATATCAGATCGATTTTTAAATGGAAATCTGAACTTCATCAACGATCTCTATTGCTGACCTATTAAACAACCACGAACTTCTGTAGCTTGTTGAGCAGAGCATGTCGAGAGTTATCTGTGAAAAGAATCCATCCCGCTTAATGCACATTTTCCCTTCCGTTTGGGAGGCAACAATGCATTATTGCAACTTGTCTTTTATGGTTAGGCGAGGGATTGTAGATGCGTTTCATTAGTACGCTGACTTCTTGGGGGGTGGGATGAGGGTCTTCATTGAAGTCATAATCTTAGGCAATGCTGGATAAGCTAATGATTTTTTTGAATTAGGTTGATAAAAAAATAGGGATAAAAATAAAGCGAAATATCTGGCGACTGACAGTTGATTACAAGACCATTTGATGCTTACAACTGGAAGCCTGATGGTTTGCAGTTTTCTAATATTTCAACACTTACTTCATTCGAGAGCAGGAGTCTTCTACCTAATAACTTCATCTTGGAGACTTATAACATGCATACACTCTCACTATCAGAAATAATATTGGAAATAATATTATTTCTGTTAGTGAGAATCGAACTTGCGATAAATATAGGTATTTTACAATTTTCCGTCTAATGTTTTATTACTAAGATGACTAATTGATAATGAACTCTCATGACAAAAATCATACTTCAGTATCATCACCTTCAGTTAATAATCGGAATTTTCAATGTGAGGTTAGTATAAATATAAGGATTGCATAGGCGAGGGAATATTTATAGAATTGAAAAGTACCCGATTGTGGGTGCTTTTATATTTATTTTAAATGTAATTTAAATGGATCATTTCATTTATAACTTATGTACAGGTATGATTATCGTCCGCGTCACTACAGCTCGACAGTTTTTTACGATCGATCAGATATTTATTTCCTGGTTGAATAATTGTTGTCACGATAATTCCTATGAATGCCTACGTGGAATTATATTGGTGTTCTGTTGCGCGTCTACCCAAAACCTACCTTAAACGGTTAGGTTTTCTTATTTAAATTTTAAATTCCTACGTTTCTAGATTCAAGCCACGATCGCCATTGTACTGTACACTGAAATATCTTCCTTACGATACAGACCAACCGACTCAATTGCCTCACGATAGGCAAAAGACGAACAGAATGCGTGCCCCCGAGCCATCAATGAGGTGCGAAAACAAATGTTCACCCTCACAAACTGATACCGAACAGCGTGGTTGAAACTTTATTAAGTGTCAAGGAGCCTTCTCCGATATGACTTTAGCGTACTGCATATCTTGTACGTAAAGGTGTTTGAATGTTCACAAGAGGATCCAGGAGGCACGACCCTCCCTTTGCCAACCTACTGATCTTGCTTCGCCGCAAGAGGAAGTGACGAGGGAGTTAACAAGAAGTTTGCAATGAATCGTCCAAAACGCACAGATTATGTTCCGAAAATAAGTTTGAACTAACATTTATTTAACTTCTAAAAAATCCCAGATTTAAAAAAAAAATATCGAGGTTATCGAATAATATTTTCTGAAATCACAGGTCTTATCCAGGTTTCGCTCCTCGGAACCTTCCCAAAGTGGAATAAAACTTCCGGAGTGTTATTTTACATCTTTTACCATAAATCCGACCCATCTATCTGTCAACTTCTCCATATCGAATCCAACGTAATAAATTCTCAAGGTTTACGATAGAAGGAAGCGTGGGACAGTACGCAGAAAGGCGAATTCACTTAAACCCCTTCGTCCACGTCCCAGGTCGGTGTGCACCGTCGCTTTAACGTTTCGTCATATTACAAATGTGTTCGAATGGATCTACCTGTCATTGAAAACCATGTCGATGTCACGTACAAAACCTTCCATATGAATGCTGCATATTGTTCTGGCCTTCTCTTTAAATAACGTCTGACAAAGAGTGAAAAAAAATAACAAAATTAGCATTCTTCATTCTCGCTCACGTTTCTTCCAACAATACGGTCGACAAATTCAAATTATTTTGCGTAACGTGCAGTTTTTATGTATACGGTCACCCTAGGATAGGATAGGCATCATTAATTAATCCTCCGATCGTTATTGCACGAGTATCGACCATTCACCGAGTCAGCATTGAAAGACTAGCTTCTACCTTAAGGTATTGCTTAATTTGATCGACAATGAGTCGGTCAGGCCCGAAAATTGAAATGTTTATGGACACCGTTTCTTGTCAACGGTGCCCTCACAAACTCATAAACCAATGAACCGGAGAAGCGTTTGAAATGGTGGTCACTCGGATATATGTACGTACTATGCGTGGTTCCATCCCGAAAACCAAACATGACATACGGATTTCGAGACTAAATATCACGTGGCAGAGACACTCGTAGTATCTGAGTTTGTGTCCTCCATTAGAAGTGCCTTCGCCCATTTTCGAATCCCACTGTTTTGAAAACGCCGATTGCAAAATCCGCCGAATGTTCCGCAGCGCGTAAACATTGGCTTTGCAAACATTGGAAAACGCAAACGAAGGAAGAGATAAGGATTGACGGATAATAATCGATTCTTCCACGGCGGGCGAGGTGGCGATGAACGCGGACAGATCAAGGACGCCCACGCATGCCTGGTGATTAAATATCAAAAGTAGGAACCATAATTGAGAAAGTGAAACGATGGTGTGCTGATGGAACAGAATCTGACAATGTTGCCATCGATAGAACCAAGATCAGGTGATCAGACGGAGATCGATAGAAACGAAATGAACCTCCGGTTCTCATCACTCAATCACCCTGGAATTCATCGAGTTAGCATTCGAGAAAGCTTTCCCACTCTCTTTTAGGAATTTATTTTTCGATTTTTTTGAGCCCTTATATGCCCCTTCAATATGATCATAGCGGCAGAGTTTTGCATGATTCTTTGGCAAAGGAAACTCAAATCTCCAAGTCAAAGTTTGGTTGGCTGTGCTAATGCCAACGCCTGCCCTTTTATTTACTTCATCTCACATGCCTTCTTTCCTGGACCCATGTATTGACTCGTTGCTAAGATTATAAGGTATTGAAATAAGGAAAAAATATTTAAGTTGATAAATATATATTATTAGCATTGATTTACAGAATTATTTCAATACTGAGTAATTATGTTCTACATATTCAATACTCCTATTGTACTTGAATAATATGTCCTCAATAAAAGCTATGCACGCGTCATATTATTTTTAACGCAACAGCTGTTCTTTCGGTTTTAGTAATGTCTTAGAAAACCTTCGAAAGCTTGTCGATCATCTTGTGTAGGATCTATTATTTAATGTTTTTACTAATATAAAAATTGCAACAAAATACATGCGTATTTCGCCACAAAAGCACAGAAAGTTCTCCGTAAGAGAAAAGAAACTCGCGTAGACTGCATACGGCAACTTTATTTTGCTGGTGTGGACCGCAGGTATGAATCCTCGAAATTTAACAAATCGAAAAAATAAGTAAAAACAAAAAAGCCCTTGAACTTGAACAGAAAAGGTCAAAAGATGATGGCAATAAAAGGATCATCGGATACTTTAATTCTTCAGCGAATACTTTCGAATGGGAAACAATTATTTTCGAACCTAACTTTTCCTCACGTCCAAATTAAATTTTTCCATTCGGCAATGGGAAATGAAATGAGCAAAATCTGGTCACAGTGTAGCACTCTTTTTTTATCTGAAAACAATATTAATAAATTCACCATTCGTTGATTTCAAAACTCTAATTTCTTAAATAGCTTAATTATAATAATTGGTGACCAGTTTAAAAATATTCTCCCCAGAATACTAAATATAACACAACAAAATAAAAAAGCAATGATGATTGCGACTATCTTCAAACAATAGTATACATTTAAAAGAGACGCATTTGTAAGTTAAGTCTGAATGAGAGTAATACATGAGATTTCTTTTAGGTAAGCATCTGTTGAAATTATCACAACCCCAAGGTTCATTCTCAAGAGAGTCCCTTAGAAAGAACGACGGAAAATATTCCGTATAGAATTTGCTTTTGCAAAGGCATTGGAAGCTTTCAAGTACGAAAATACAATTTTAAACAAAATTTATTTTATACGGGGTAATCTGGTTCGGAGCTGGCATGAGTTTAATTTCTCCTGCAACTATGTCTATGTCTAAAATACATTTTCTTTGAACATACATAGTGGGTAAACTCATTTGGCTGGATTGCGGATTTTTTTTAATAAACTCAGGTTCAATTGTAAGAAAATTATATTCCATTTTATGTTGAAGTATCAAAACTGCCCACAGAGTTTTAAAAGTCCACTGTTTTACCTTCAACAATGTACTCTTAGGCAGCAGCTACATCTACATAATATCCCGCACCGTCACCGCTAGGGCGTGTGGCGGGGGGTGTTAGGTTACCACTCCTAAAGAAGAACAAAACCAAATGCAAAATAAGCACATAGTACATGCGAAACTATGCCACAGTGGCGTATACATTGATGCAAAAATCCTTTCAATCTACACTCATGCACATACATATACTATCATCTAACAACTAATAGCACTTTAGGATGCAGTGAGAAATTTATCCAAAAAGGTGCAAGCTTGAATTTGAAAAGTAAGAAGGGGAAATTCCACTAGCACATGGACATGCAACATACAACGGTCTTCTGCCCCAAGGACACAGGTAGGGAACTCACCTGTTTACCTGGATTGCATTACGACGTCACCGGCCATTCCCGATTACTTACCTTACCCAATACTTACGGGCAGCAGCCAGTTTCTCCTACATATTCCTATTTTTTTCTATCAATGTCTCATGAGACATTATTATTAGATAATCTACCGGTTAGGGTAGGTTTTTGGATGGACCCCACTGACAAATAAATATTTTGTAACTCCTAAAACAAACCCAATCCAGCAACCTAACCTACATCAGGTCCCTCTTCATTTCTGTGTACTTCTTTCCTCCCTTCATCCCGTCCAACATCCCTATCCTGTTCCTGCCATTTCCTCGCTTGCCCAACATTCTCCCCTCTATTACATTCTTCAACATTTCACTACCGCTCAATAGGCCTTTCATCCATTTTCTTTTGCCTCCATAGGATTTCTCTCAACAAACTGTGCTCGTCCTCTCCCTCGCCCACCATCCCGAGTACTTCTTCATTTGTTTTCCTTTCGGTCCATTTCACCTTCTCCATTCTTCTCCAGACCAACATTTCAAAAGCCTCCAAACTACGTCTATCCTCTTGCTTCAGCGACCACGTTTCCGCGCCGTACATAGATACACCACTGTTCCATATCAAGGTTTTACGAGTATTTTCTAAACATCCCTACTTAACGTTCCCATCATCAACTCCCTCCTTGAGAAAGCCTCCTTGCCTAGCGCAATTCTCCTCCTTACGTCCCTACTACTTTGACCGTATTGGTCCAAAACACTTCTGAGATATGTAAACTGTTCTACCTGCTCTAATTTTTCTCCTCCTATTTTAATGTTTAGCTTAGCCTTTTTCTTTCTGGAAAATTGCAAAACCCTTGTTTTATTAATATTGATTCTCATCCCATATCTATCGCACTGAATGTCCAATTCACTCAGCAATGCTAGCAACCCCTTTGCTGACTGAGCAACTAATGCTTGGTCATTAGCAAACCTAACCGATTTTACGAATTCCCCTCCGACTTTCATTCCTACCTCCAGTTTTTCCCATGCCTCTTTAATCATTTCCTCCACATATACGTTGAACAGCACTGGTGATAATGGGCAACCCAGCCTTACCCCTCTTCCTAACGTTGCCCATCCGGACTCTCCGCTTCCCACTCGCACCTGAACCGTCTGAGATATGTACAGGTTGCAAATCAGTCTCCTGTCCCTCCAATCCATTCCTATTTTCTGCAATACTATACGCATTAATTTTTCCCAGTTCACTTTATCAACCGCTTTTTCGAAATCTACAAAACAGGCAAATACGTCCTGATTGTATTCTATATTCCTCTCGACTAGTGATCTCATTACTGCAATGGCGTCACGCATACCTCTCCCCTTCCTAAACCCAAACTGATTATCCCCTAAGTAATCATTTGCCTTACTCTCTATCCGTTTGTTGATGTTCCTGAGAATAACTTTAGCTGCGTGGGATATCAAACTTATTGTTCTGTAATCCTCACATGATATAGCCTTTGTCTTTTTCGGAATAGGAACTAACACCGATCTCACAAAATCTTCCGGCCAGATTCCTTCCTCATAGATTCTACGAATCAGTCCAAATAGGGCCTTCTTCCCGCATTTTCCTAAGCATTTCAACAGTTCTACAGGTATGTTGTCATCCCCCACGGCCTTATTTGCTTTCATCTCCTTTAATGCCCTTTCTATTTCATCGTCGAGTATGCCTGGACCTAAGCTACCTTCTATCTTCTTCGATAATAACTTAACCTTGCTGTGTAGCGCACCAATTTCACCCTTCGTCTGTAAACTTTCCATATCCTCGCATTGCGTTTTCCACCATTCTTCTTTTGCGTTATATGTGGCCCTTCTCAATTTATTGTTTAACTCTTTGTACTTCATTTTGCCTAACTCTGTGTTTACGTTCTTCCATCTTCTTCTCTCATCCATCTTTGCAATCATCTCATCCTTTGCCCATGGCCTCCTTATCCTTTGGCCGTTAACGGTTCCTATAGTATCTTCAGCGGCTTTCGATATCACTTTCCTGATGCAATCCTATTTTTCTTCGATAGTACTCAGCTCTTTACCCTCATCCATTATTTTCTCTACAGCCTGCTGATACTTCTTCCGCGTTAGTCCATTTAATGCTTTTAAATTCCATTTCCTAACCCGCCGCCTTTGCCTTATTATTTTTGAAACGGAAGTTACATTTCATAACAACTAAATTGTGGTCAGGGTCCGCATCCGCCCCTGGGAAACTGTGCGAATTTATCACACTGTTCCTAAACCTGTGCCTAACCATAATATAATCTAACTGATACCTTTCTGAGTCACCTGGCATAATCATGAGAACTAATTTAGTTAAATTATTTTTCTGTTTCTAATTCTCGGTGATTTTGCACCTCAAGCATCGTCACCCGACCCGTGTGACTTCTTGAGTATCAAATCTAACCGGGAAACCTCAGGTGACACAAGAAAAGGAAACCTCAGCAGAGTGCCCTCTCCCTTGACCAGAATGTGTGGATTACAAACGCCGTAGGTCTTAGTACAAGGTGAGCCTTACCATACCCAAACCAACCATCGATATATACATTTCTCACAAAAATATCCAAGTCTATTTCATGTATTTTGGATCTATTTCGGAGGAAAATAGAGCTAGGAGCGGGGATGTTAGAAGAAGGAAATCGTTAGCGAAATATTAATTGGCAAGAAGATGGGAACTAATGAAATGCACGATCAGGTTAAAATCAAAGATTGGTCTAGACCTTAAAATATGGAGGGTAACGCTGTATGGACCCGAAACTTGATCTCTGTAGCTAAAGGATGAGCGTAAATTTCGAGTTGTGGGTTTGGTAAAGGGTAATTTCGGAAGCTAATGAAGACGTTCTTTATATGATTATAGGACAAAGGAAGTTGCTATGTGAACTCCAAAGGTGGAAGATAAAAGTGGAAATATTGAGAGATCCAGGGATGTTGCAAAGGCTATAAAAGGATGAACGTTGGGCAAACGGAGTAGTATAAGGAGATCTGGGGGCATTTTTAGACGGCGTCGGGGAAATTAGAAGCTAGGGGGAAATGAAGGAGAAAATATTTTGGAGAATACAAGAGAAATTTCACGTCATACGCAGAGTGTGATCAGGATTTGTGCCTGAATGGAATGTTTTTGTCTGGTTGAGATGGTTTACCTGTTCGTCCTTTGAGCATCACGTGGTCCCCTGAGATTCCGTCTTTGACATGCTTTCCTATGCGCAACATAAAAGTGCGTGAAATGCCTACTCGACGATTTTTACGTCAATTATCAGACCAAGGTCCGCGAAAGCCGCGCGGTGAGATTCGCCAAGAACGAATAACTCACGAGCGCCTGCTCGCGTTGAGAGGGGTGTGAAGGGGGAGGGGGGAGAAAGTGACAAAAGACCGGCTCGTGAAGACCGTTACGCTCCGTGCGCTATTGCACGGGACAAATGAAAAGTGATACCTGCCTCGAGATTAGGAGTTAGCGGCGACGTTTGTTGAGAGAGGGCGGAAGGATTTATTCTCATCCCAACAGAACGTCCAGAGGAAAGGATTCCAGGCACGTCCCGAGGAAAACTTCATTTTTTTCCGACCGAAGAGTCGAGACCAAAGGCCAGGAAAAGAGAGAGGAAGGGGGTCCCAAAACTTTAATGGCTGTCCCTAGGAGGAGGGCGATGGCGGCCAAGCACCGGCTCGTAATCTTGCCCCACTCCCCTCCCGCGGAATCGATGGAGGCTTAAATAAAAGAATAGCAACAACCGTGCGGGGTCGTTGTCTCCAGGATACGGTGGGCGAGAGGGGGAGGAGGAGAGGGGCGACCCCTTTGGGAGGGGTGGGAAGTGGCTCGCGCGGAGTGAGATTTTCTGTTTTCGCATATATATATATATATATATATATATATATTTTCTATTAATATGCATATTCATATATGTACATACTCATTTTATAAACCCGAGAGCAATCCAAACAGAATCAAATGACCGTCAACGAGAAAAGTGACACGTTTCCCTCCTGCAAAATGGAATGTTTCCGTGCGAGCTTCCTTCCTCCCGGTCCCTTTTTCCTGAGTCCGGAAGCCTCTCGAAAAATTATGCCTGGTGACATATAGGTAGGCTTCTCCTGATGTCCACGGGCTCCGAGGCCTCACTTTCTCGATCTCTCGACTGGAAAAATATGTTCTTTCGGGGCTGAAATAGCTGGGAAACAACTCGGGCACAATTTTCATTGATGAGCAATCTCCAATTTCATTTAAACAGAAAAGTATTGCTTTGGCATGTATTCCATTGTTTTGACAAAGAAAATTGTCCAGCTCACCGCCAACGCCGTGCACAAAAGGAACTGCAATGACGCGCTGCAAAGTATGCTGAGGCAGAGCTTAAATTTTTATTTTTTTCAAAGCAAGAAGCTTGAAAAGAGGATAAAAGTAATAAGCTCCATCGATTTATAGGGTATATTGTTGAGAATAAGCTGGATTCGTTCAATAAATTAAAGCTCAAATGCAAAAATAAATTCATAAATTTGTATATTATCAGTGCCAGCTGAGTCTTCTTTCACTTTATGACTTCCTTGCCGTTTTCTCCACCAATGTGCAGAAATGATTCACGTAAGATTAGAATATTAAGAGGAGTATTTAAGAAGATAGTGACTCTTTTTCACTGAACGGTCGACAGTCTTCTTTCAATTTTTTTTTTTTTTTTAAGTTTTGCATGAGGTTAATCTCACAGTCAAATCTCACGGATTACTCAAAATTGTCGAAACGAATTGGTGTCTGTTATGGTACGTATGTACACCCATATTAGACACCAGTTTACGTATGCGCTGATGGAAAAATCGCAGTACCCAGAAACACAAATGAAACAGCAAATCCACTGCCAGTGTGGCCATTGCATCTCAACTCGGTTGAAATCAGTTTTAATCAGCAAAAGAGAGCAGCCAATCGATATCCGTTGGTTTGGTTCGAGATATTCCGATCGGGAACAAAATATATCGTCAGCTTTGCAGAGGCACTGATAACTCATTTGGAGACCTTTCGCGTCAGGGGTGCCAACAATTGAAATGCACTTGAATTACTTTCTCGTAACGATTAATCATTTCGAATCCAACGATCAAGTTAAATCCGGTCATATTCACTCGATGCCCTTCACGTCACACCATTACTGCGCGGCCTATTCGTTTAATGAGGTACTTACGAACAGTAGTCTTTCGCTTTACACGACCTCAGATGAAGATTGTAATGGCGGAAGATTTGAATTTAATGCGATGATTCGCCGTAGGCTAGATGCGCAACAGAGTGCGGGAAGCAAGCCCTTGATCTGCAGTAAAAAAATATATACCTTGCTTCGCATTTCCTAGACAAGCAGAAAAGCCGCCGACTTAGCGAAAAGCCGCGCATCCTCACCTCATATGCCACGATGGAAATGAAGCTCGAACGGAGGACGTCCACTCAACCAGAGCTCCCTACCCTTTCGTTTTCTTTATTAATTTTAAATCCTTTTTTCGCGCGTCCTTCCGTGTAACCCGCGTGCGAAGACGCCCGTCTTTTGAAGGGGATAGTTTCAGGTAGGTGACCGGCCGAACCGCTTTGCTTTTGTCGACGAAAAAGAAAATAATAAGGCACTGCGAAAACTTTTGAAAGTGAACTTTTTAAACTTAAACCGAGGGTTTAAAAACTCTTTTTCACCAACAGTTCCACTTCCACTTCAGGTGATAATTGGAGCAGCGCCACTTCCCAGCAAACTGGCAGCTAGAGAGGAAAAAAAGAAAAACGAAAAATAAATAGACGTATAAGAGGTTCTGGGAGCGAAAACCTATTGTTTGTCCAAGATTATTTCACACGGAGTGTACTCGGCCAATTAGACGAATAACTTTCACCCGGGAGCAAGTCGTGCCGAAGAGACTTCGATAACTTGAGTCGAAGAAAAGTGGGCGTCCAGTGTTCGTATTGAACTTAGCTCACTCCGGACCGCCTCGAGCTCTGCTCGAAGAAACCTCCGAATAAAAAGTAGCCACTGAAATCACAAGTCCGACTTTTATCTTCACGAAAAGCAACCGCTTGCGTCCAGTTTCTGAGGTGAAATTATCCACTCCAAATCCAAAGCGAAAAATATATAAAGTAATAAATAAAATTTTAAGAATAAATCATTAACAAACATTGTCGGAAATATAAGGTTTATACATTATGACAAAAAACTATAACTAAGTGAAATCACTCACTCGACACAAGCGAAAAAATATTTTCCGAAATCAAGAATAGTAATAATGGTGGAAACACACGCTTTTAAAGTCTAATTAACTCATAGGTAAACGCGTTTGTTAGCACCTACACTCATCGGAAACTAAATGAACTAACAACACTTCGGATCTCTTGAGAGCACTCATCGACAGACGTTTTCTTTCACTTTTCCTTTCAAAAAGACCTAATCTTTATCCGTTACTTCTTCTTGAATTGTTGTCCGTCAGGCCTTTCCCAGTTGTATTTCAAAATAATGTTGACTGCCGGTATTTTCATCATTCATCAAGGGTGGGAATTTTAAAGGATCGGAAATATAGGATGTATGCGGATTCGCGAGTTCTCACCTCTATGTTGGTGGCTGAATCGGGTAGGGATTCCAGAACTGTTAGGGAAAAGCATTCGTCAAATGATAGGTTGTGTGAACTTGCGTGTAAAGGGATAGGAAGAGAAGAGAGTGAAGCAGAATTACATGAGTAGCGGTGATTGTTCATTCGGATGGATAAGGGGGTAATGCATTCGCCTATGTAGAATGAGGTGCATTGTTTGCACGACAAGAGATAGATAATATTTTTTGAGAGGCAATTAGCGTGGGAACGGGGTGAATGGACAATGAGGGGATGTGGGGAGAGGGAAGCAGATCTGATTAGGAGACATGTTTTACATCGGGGGCGATTGCAGGTAGGGGAAATACGTGGAAATTTGTCTCAGCGGGGTGTCAAAGGGTTTGTGGATCTCAGAAGGTTTCTGAGGTTGGCTGGTCGTCTGTAAGCGACAGAGGGGCATTGGGGCAGTAAGGATGTGGTCGCGTCATTGTCATGTAACATAGGATAAAGTTCTTTGAGAATGGTTTTCAGTCTGTGGGATCGGCGGATAACAGAATTGAAAGGAAAGGTGGAAGTAACAAAAGATTGAAGCATACTGATGATTACATTTTACTAGAACCATGGAGATTATTTTTCATTTGAATTTACTATTAACGAAATTAAAATGGCCATTTTCACCGTTTCT